>VXBI01000305.1:61430-83930 GCA_013397375.1 Toxostoma redivivum | reverse complement strand
ATTTTATATACTGGTGTAAAAGCAGATCCTCATGAAATCATAGGATGGCTTGTGTTGGAAGGGACCTTAAAGATCATCTAGATTCAAACCCACCCCACTCACAGAAGGGGATGCCACCCACTAGGCCAGGTCTTATCTAATACAACCTTTTTTGTTGTCTACTATTTTGGGAGAAGTATCTCGGTATGTAGGTATGTTTAACAATTTCAATCCTGTGTTGGACTTTGGCTCCATATTCAAAACCTAAGCATTCACAGCTCTTGGTGAAGTGCCTTGTGTTTTGATGCAGGAGAGTCTGAAGGTAGGATGCTGTTCTTGGGTCAGATGTGCTTTTTCCAGCATTATTACAAAAGAATGCAAAAAATTACACCTAAGCTCAACTCGAGCACATGAGTAACACCAGGGGATTACTCAATGTCTGATTTCAAGACTTTGAATCACTGAGGCTTTAATTACCACAATGGCAACAGCAAAATGTCACAGCCTCAACCACTGCCATGTCCACACAATGCTGCTCTTTTCTTTCCTCTGTTAAGAATAGATTTGCTCATTCATATTGCAAATAAAGAAACATCTTTGGGCTGCAATCTGCAAACAGCAAAGTCATTAAACAACTGACTTCAGTCCATATGAGCAATGTTACTTGCCTGAACAGTAAAAGCAAAACCAGAGCCTTGGTGAGCAGCCCACTACAATCACAGGGTGAGAGCACCACAGACGATGGTTTGTAAGCTCAAGAGACAAATGGAGAGACGTTAATGCGTAGGTGTCCAGAAAAATGGGTCTGTGGGTATTAGCTCATAATAAAAATCACTGAATATTTTCACCCGATAAACTACTCACCAAATATTATTGAAACACATGATGAAAAAGTCTCCTTTTCTACCAGCTCTAAATGAGATATGAGCCTTTGGACATGCAGTTGACAAATAATGCAGGTGTAAGAATTTGCAAATCCTGCACAGTGCATGTGGAGTCCACTGGCTCTAGACATACACATCCACAATCTGGAGTTGTGCAGCCTGAAATAAACACAGCTGTGTTTATCTGAATGTGTGATCCCATGTACATGGGAGAAAGTTCAAATAAATGCACTCTGCGACAATGCTGTAAATGCAGCAACTGCATTTGTCAGATGTGTGATGATGCAATCTCTTAAATAAACAGAATGAGCTGTTTGTTTGAATTCTGAGCTGCAGAGACGTAAAAATATATGTACATTAATCAAAGCCAACAAAATGAAATCCAAAACAGCTATAAGATCTTTACTGAATCTTAGCTGAAAATTCGCTTCTTGTCCTTATACCCAGAATAAAGTTTTGTGTGTTGATATTTCGTATATGGTGTAATTTTTAGACAGTAAGAGATTAAGGAAATAGATAACCATCAGTTTTGGGTCTAGTGGACCAGTCCTGTTTTTCCTAAGAGAGCCCATTGTCAAAGACCAACTCTAGAAATTCATAGAATCTTAGAATGGGTTGGGTTGGAAGGGACCTTAAAGATCATCTCTTTTCAGCCATCTTCCACTAGACCAGTTGACTCCAAGCCCTGTCCAACCTGACCTAGAACACTTCCAGGGATCCACAATTTCCCTGGACAACCCCTAGGAGTACCTCACCATCCCTTAAATAAAGAATTTCTTCTTACGATAAAGAAATGGTGGGCTATCCTCAATTTTTCATCTTATCAACCAAAGTGATAGCTCTATTTTACTGCTAAAATATCTTTGTTTGGGATGTGTGGCCTGCTCAGTTCTCAAAAGAACCAATAGTCTGAGGAATAAGTTCCTGATGAGCTAAAGAATATGTGAAGGAAAAAGAATATGTGAATGAATGTAGATGCTTTCAAAGCTGTTGTTTTACTCAGAGTTAACATTGGCTCGGTGTTTCACTATAAACTCATTCAGAACAGCAAGTTACTGGAAAAAATCCTCCACTTGAGAAATATGCAATAGTTACTGATGAGTCAGAAGTTGGAAGTAGTGACACCACCACACACTATTAAAAAGTCCTACTTTCCAATACTGTCTGACTGCTCTGCAACCCAAAATAACATCACAGCAGAAGCACTGTAAAGCTCTTTTTTCATTTGTCTTAAGCATATTCCCTTGGAAAACACGAGCTGTGCAAATGGTCTTAAGAATGGTTACTGTGGAATTAGACCATCAAATTTCTTGACTTATGTGCTTTAAAATCTTGCCCAAAAGATGGCACTAACATTGTTTTTAGTAACATATATTGGATATAGATTTAATTCTTCCCCCATGTAAAAAGCATCTTCAAACTGGTCACAAATATATGTTGGAAGAACGTGCTTAATGTGCAGTACTATGCCAGCTGACAATTGCTTTATAGGAATTAAGCTTCCCTCACATTAGGATCATCAGACACTGCACAGAAACTATTGCTGGACCAGCAGACGTGTCTGTCAAACTACAGAAACCCTGAGCTAAGAAACCTTCATCCCAACCAGGACTATTTAAATCTATGCAATCTGCCATACAATATACCAGAAGAGTATCATACATTTAAATCATGCACTATTAAATCTCTTGAAAAGTATGCTAAGACAAGATCAACTTCATTGAACAATTTATATCTGATTTAAAATATTCAAAGAAGTATTACAGTGTTGAATTTTATTATCAGTAATTTATTTCAGGGTTTAAAATATTTAAATTACACACCTTATAAGGGATGGCAAATAACTTGCGTGTCTCCTGAAGCAGCGGAAGCACCTATTTACAATACTTTCAGAGTTTATATTAATAGGGTTATTTTGAGCATGTGCAGAGACCATATTGCTTCTTTTTACTAACAAGATCATGTCAATGAGCTTGAAGAAGGTGGGCCCCAAAAGAACTAAAAATTTGCTGGTGATCTGGCAAGAAGAGAGCATTTGACAGGTAGAAGGCTCAAGTGGGGCTACTATAATTTACAGCAGCACTGGGTAGAAAAATACTGCTGGCTTCAGTGTTGTTCCCTCTGAAGCTAGCAGAAAAAAGATGTGTCCAGCCTTCAGTATTATGAGCTTCTTCTGAACATCTGGTGGTTTTTATTTCCATGTCATGCTACTTCTGTAACAGCAAAACTCATATGAAAACCCCAGGCACATGTTAAGGTACTGTGATAAAGCTGAACACCAGATAAAACCAGGGTAAGTGACACATGAAAGAAAATACGGGGACAAATGGGTCAGTGTGAGAGCTATGACCAAATTAGTGCCAATTCTTCTGCAAGCACCAATAAAGGGGAGATTTGAATTACAGAATCACTAATTTGGAAGAGACCTTTAAGATCATCAAGTCCAACCCATTGAGGAGCAGAGAGAAGAAAGTTTGAAGAAAGAGCTTGGAAACTAATTATAAAGGCAACAGATGAATGAAAATGAAAGGTAAAGAAGGCAGCGCCGTGGTAGGTCTCTAAGTGCAGCAGATTATGCTCAGTGCAGCAAACACAAGGGAGGGCATGGGAGACAGAAGGGAGCAGGGTTGAAACTGTGAGAGAAAGTGGTAGGAGAGGAGTTGGATGGAGAGTGATGTGGTGGGATGGGAATGATAGGAATGCCACCCTGGCAGAGAAGCCAAAGTCAGATGGAGCAGCACAGGAAAAGGGGTGCAAGGCCTGGAGGCACAGCAGGGAAATGGGATGGAGAGATGTCAGAGAAGAAATCACTCAGATTGATGCAATGATAACAGTGAGGAGAGTGAGGAGGACACTCTTTGTGGGAGCCATGTGGCGGGTCCAATATGAGGATTGTTCATTTGCTTACACTGAATTTAACCTCAAAATGAGCTAGAGAATGAAAATGAATTATGGTGGCATGAGATATACAGAGCTTTTCACCTGAAAAAGATGTAGCACAAGTGAGGAGAGTGAGGAATTGCAGGAGCTGCCCCAAAGTACATTTAACACTTAACACCACTTCCTTATGAAGTCAAAGTAATTTATGTCCCCAGTCTGCTGCTCTTCTGCTAGCAAATCCCTCCTGAAATCAGCTAGTTAAAGAAAGGCAAAGAAAAAAGAAGGTGAGCTTCCTGGGGAGAGAAGATCTCACCAGTGGCTTTTACTTTTTGTTTCAGTTTGCCAGAGACAGAATCAGGTTTCCTTTTAGACTTGCATTTTTGTTGTTGTGTCTGGAGCAAGCCAGCCTCTATCCCTTCCACCTTTAAACTTTATTTTTCTTTAGGAGAGGAATTAGTCAGCGACAAAAGAGAAGTGAGGACCAATGACTGCACCACAAAATAGTAATAGAGGCATCACAATGAAATCGGGGAATTTACAAAGGGGAAAAATTAGACACAGCAACCAAGACTGTCAGCCACAGGTGGGTTTCTCTCATATTAATATAAAATCCCTCAGTTAAGAGGAATCAGAAAAGCATAGTACCAATTATTGTAAGTTGCCATCGTCATTCCCACCGAGGCTCTGTTCAGTCCGCGAGAAAAAAATCTCACACGGTGTTCAAGGGGCCTGAAAATCCCCAAACCATTACTGGGAAACTCCCCACAATATCCCAGCACGCGGAATTTTGGTGGGTTTTTTTTTGTGCTGCAACACATCTGATCATCTAAATAGAACCCATTGCCTTTGCATAAAAGCAGAGGTACTCATCTGGTTACAGACCCAGCAAGCCGTCCTGCAGGAGCACACCTGGGGGAAAAATATCTCCTACAATAGGGTGCTGGACCATAACAGGCCTGTGCTGTCCCTTCCACCCCCTTGCTTAATGAATTTTTCAAAAACCAAAGGGAACTGCCATCCTAACAACAGGAACTGGACAATTTGCAGTAGGTGCTACGCATGGTAGTGCTAGTAGCAGCAGGAGTGCCATGAATATGGAAGTGAGGAGCTAACAGGAGGAAGAGACATTTGGAGAGAAGTATCTCGCTCAGCTTCTCATAACAAAAACTAGTTTTAAAATCTTCAGCAGTGAAGCAAATGGGTAGGGTGTCACCAGTTCAGCTGAAAACTCACTTGCACCTTATGGTCACCATCTGTGGTGTGGAACGTTTTCAACCTTGACAAAGCAGATTTGTCCGAGGATATTTCCGCTCTTTGAAATAAGAGAATTAGCTGTGGTAAAACCAGAACCCGTGTTGGCACATCTACACTCAGGCGATCTCTGGAAGGGGGAAAAAAAAAAAGTATATCATTGCAACAAGCGTCTGATTGCCAACCTGTAAAAAATAACACCCCGCCACCCCCGGCCAGCTCCAGCTGTGTCAGTGCTCAGCAACACCAAAGGCCACTGGCTTTTCCTCCTCCTCTTTAAAATATGAAGTGCCTTTTAAAAACCCCATGAGAAGAAAGGCACATGCAGCAGGTGGTCACATCTGTGCCCACCTCCCTCCATCGTGAACAATTTGTTCCGGAGTGCTCCTGAGGAGGAAAAGGATGGAAACTCCGGGTGTGAAAGGAGGATGAGGGTGGGTGGAAGAGGATAAGGGCAGGCACTCCTCTCCCATCTCAAGGAGAAACAGAAGATCTTAAAGCCCATCAGCTGTTTGTCCTGTTTCTCGCTCTATCTCAGCATAACCCCTGCAGGAGAATTCCCCCAGAGCCCAACTAGCTGACAAGCACAAAAATCAACATATGTCTGAGATATGTATGCACAGGCATGCTCTCTATCACTGCTGAGATGGAAGCAACCACAGAAATATAAAACATAGATGGCTTCCTTTTGATTTGCCCTTCATTTCAGAATTCTCCATTGGCTGTAATTGCACTCATAATACTGCCACAGTTGTGTATTTTTCAAAGAACTGAGTCAATAATCCAAATGATGGCTCCAGCTCCAGACAGAGTCTTTCATTTCAACTCATTTAACATTTTAATAATTCCTTAAGTGTTTTAAGGTTTCTGTGTTGAGCTGGAGAGGAGCACTGCAGACCCACGGCTCCTCTCTGCTTCTGCTGGGATTTTCCATAGTGACTCTGGACAAATCATTTAATGACCCCAGCCTGTAAAAGGGGCATCAACTGACTTTCTTATCTTCAAGGTATATTGTGAGGCTAAATTTGTGCATACANTATTTGCCCAAATGGGTAGGTCCAGAAGTGCATCTTAAAGGGATAATGATGCTCTCCTACCCCCAACCACCACCCTGAATGCCACAGATACTTTGAAGTCTTGATTTTTGGGGAAGCACAGGGCCAATTGCTACCAAAGTTAACCACAAAAAAGTTTAATCTATTCTACCTAGTTCCAAAAATTTGTCCCCCTTGATTCTGGAATTTTGCTTTTTCCCCCAAATTTTCTCCTTCCTCTCCATGAAGTGGCGGAATCCCAGCGAGCTACACTTCAGCAGAGATGAGTAGCACTGTTGGGCTAATTAGAATTCAATTAACACAGTCATATTTTACCACTTCACTCTCAGTTCTGGTGGGCAATGTCACACGCTCCAGTGACACAGGAAGTACTGCGATGCGAATTAAACATCGTTTGCTACTGGCAACCAGTAGAGACACAGGACGGGGTTGTCTGCCTCCAGAAACCACAAGAAAGGGCTCAGCTCTCACCATCAAGAGCTTCTAATGTAACTCTGGCCTTTAAAATGTGTTACAGTGACTCAGAATGAGGAACAAGAGAAAATCTGCCGAAGAAGCAGTTTGTCACGATGTGGGATTCGTTTCTTCAACAGCTATAACCTCAGTTTCCTGATTCAGCAACTTTGATGCCCATAATTTAAAGAAATAAAGTGAAATGGCATTGTGTTTGCATGGGATGGGAGGTAAAACTGGATGCAAAATGAAAATCACTCTGGTGGTCAAGGAAATACATTGCAGTGTGCCTGGACTCAAGATTGCTGTCAGCAGTGAAGTTAAGGGAACCCTTGTGTGATCATTAAGTTTATCAAAGCCTTAGCAAGAATCAAACATGGGTGAAGTATTGGACTGATTGAAGTCAGGGTGATACTTCCAGCCTCTCTCCATGCGTTTCTAAAGAGCCCAAAGCCCAGCACTGGGGCTGAAAAGCAAAATCAAAATAGAACAGATAAATAATAAATTAAATAACATAAGTTAAAGCCTCCTGGAAATGAAAACTGATTAGCCAGATTTCACAGAGGGTTTCAATTAAGTCTGTTTCTCATTTTTGTTTATCTATATTTAATACTGATAAATAATGTTATTTCATTACAGGTCTCTAACGGGTGTTTCTAGCCATTCTTAAAGGGATAGTTAGGCTTCAAAAACCCTCCATCACCTATGGAATCTGGGTTAGCAAAATGCAAAAAGCACACTTATTTTTCTCCACTAATGATGTTTGCATGTTTTCTTGCACTCTGTGTCTCCTATGACTTTCCAGATGCTACAAATGGAGCTCTACCAAGAACTCCCATCTTCTTCCTGTGTTGAAAACCTGGAATATTGGCTACGTCTGCGCTTAAATGCTGTGCTTCATGAGTCATTTATTCACCCTTGAAGACAGGAGAGGAAGGAGCAATTCAAGAGCTCCCCATCTCACACAGTCCACATGTCCCTGAGACCTGAGGATGGGGCTCAGCCCTGGCGTGTGGTTTCCCTTCAGCTTTACACTTACACCTGACACCATCAGATTCTTCTGTACACAGAAAAAGGATGGCAAGATTAAAAAGCCACTTCCAATATCATTAGGAAACAGTGAGTACCACTGTTTAGCAAGCCTTTAGCCACCCCATAATGACCCTGATCCTACCCATTCTTGCATGGCAAGCAAAACTTCCCTGGTTTCAGCTGCTGGAGATCAATGCCTTGTCCTGGGCAGGTGAAAAACTCCCCTGTTCTTTAGTTAAAAGTGGTTCAGGTGAATAGGGGCAGACTGCTAACGGGCATTTTTTTTTTACAATGAAGGCAGTAAAACATTGTCACACATCATCTGATGTTTGCATTGCCTGGAAAACACATCCTGTTATCCAAAGACATGCTCTGAGCATGATCTTCACAGACTCTGCTTTGTTTCCAGCCCCAGCCTCCACAGGACTTTTTAACTTCTCCATCAGCACCTTGGGTGTTCCCCAGTGCTCCGCCTGGCATAGCCATGGAGAGGAGGATGCTTTCCTTCCCCTGCTGCTGCAGGAGTTGTGATGAAGCACGCAAATGCTACACCGTGTTCCTTCACATCTCAACTGGGCTTTCTGAGATCTTGCCATGCACAAATGTAGCAAATTCACTGCTTTCCCCTCCCTGCTTCTCTTCAGGCCTAAGGCAAAAGCTGCTGCAGAGACCACCTGGGTTAAATTAGCACAATTAAACAGTGTTAAGCTGCTTGAGGAAATGCAATGCTGTTTTCCGTGTTACTGAAGTCATGGTATGTGGCTGTCAAATTACTGTTTGGGAGCAGGAGGATGACCTGTGGGAGGAGCACAGAGCCAAAACCCTCACTTGTGTGTGTAAAGCTCCATCTCCTCATCTGAAGCAAATCACAGAACAGTTTGGGTGGGAAGGGACCCTTAAAGCTCATCTCATTCCACCCTCTGCCTTGGGCAGGGACATCTCCCACTATCCCAGGCTGCTCCAAGCCCATCCAACCTGGGCTTGGACACTTCCAGGGATCCAGGGGCAGCCACAGCATCTCTGGGTAACCTGTGCCAGTGCCTCACCACCCTTACAGAGAAGAATTTCTCCCTAATATCCACTTTAAACTCACTTTTCTTTCACTCTAAAGCAATCACTCTCTAATTTCTGAAGAGCATTGTGCATTGTATCTGTGCTATAACCAGCAGCACATCCGAGAAGCTTTTTCAGAGCAGTCGTGTGTGTTAAAGTAGGTAGGAATGTCATGCCAGAAATCTTTTATTTGAATTACTCTGTAAGAGGGAAGATGGGTGGTCTGCAGAAGGGCACAGGTAGCACTGCCTGGAGCTGTGTGGGGCGGCTGCTGTTGCCAGACCTGGTGTTGCAGGAAGTTGTGTTGCTGAACCAGGATGACCTTGTTACTCCAAATGGAGCCACTTTTTCTGCCCCCAGATTTTATCCAATTGTCTGTTTGTTTGGCAACCTGAGCAGAGCAGTGTCTCCAGCTGGGCTGCTGGATGTCTGAAAGACTGAGCCTGTCTGCAAGCAGATGGGAATGTTCCCATATTTCTGTCTCCAGCTCTCAGGGACCTGACTGAGACTCACAGTGCTCAGAATGCTGAAGAAGAGTGCCCAAAAAATGCCATTGCAAATGCAGCTGGAAAGTAATCTTTTTTTATTCACTTTGATTTCTCAGGATTTTTTTTTTTCAGCCTGAAACCCAGGTCTGGATCTAGTGATGCACAGAAAGGAAGAGTGTTGGGTGTCTGCTCATGTCTCTCTGTCCTACTTCTCCCACAAGTAGGACATCTGGGATTTATGGTCACCTTAGTCTGAAGCTTCAATCTCCTGCTGCAGCAAGCGCCCACAGCCCTCAAAGCAGAGGCTGAGCTCCAAGTCAGGCTCTGTGCACTTTGCAGCACTGCTAAAATAACTCCTGTGACAAGGGGAAAGGAAAGCCAAAGGAACTTTGTAATTCAGTGCTGAGAGCACTCACCAGGGCAGGGGAGCCCTAAGCTGTCACTCCTGCTACCTTCAAAAGTAATATCTTCCTGGTTACTAAAAACGTGTCCCTCAGGGGAGCAGCTTCCCTGTTTCCCCTGGAATTTCCCTGTTCCTGGATGGCTGCATTCCCAGCCGTGCTCCCTGGCTGTAGTTACAGGCGTTGTGAGCCGTGCCGGCACCATCCCCGCTCAAGTCCAGGATAGACAGAAAACTGACTAAAGAAAATTAAGCTCCACCTTGATGTCCCACTTTTCTCAGGCTATGTTTTTGCAACTTTGTAGCAGATGGTATGTCTTAGGTATAGCACTTTGGAGATGCCAAGTGATGTCCTATCTATCAGTGTTTTTATTTAATGAGGAGGGAAATTCTGACTCCTACTTACACTTGGGAAGCTGCAAGAGGGAGACAGGTGTGATGCTATTTCATACTGCTGCATCATGTACCCAGAGCCCTTTACAGCTATTTTTAATCTGGACACTAAAGGAACTATTAATTAGGAAAAAATTGTAGAGACTCTAATGGTGTATTACAGCATCTTAATTTTCTTCAGAGACTACAATTAGCAGTGGGTTAGTCTGCAGTATGATGACTTTTTTTTTAATCTAATAAAATAAAGGATGCAAATATAGGGCAGCTTTGTCACAAAAGGAGAAGGATGGGGTTCCAGCCCAAAATGCTTCAAGTGTGTCCAGTCAGTATACTTAAAATGAGACATTTCACTCAATGTACAGCTGAACGAGAAGGAAAAAATAAAAGTAACTGGGGTGTAGTGGCTGTTTTTAAAATGTGAATTAGGTGACAATATTGCACATAACTGCTTATAAAAAGTGTCACAGTATTTTGCCATTTACATATAGCCAAATCCTTTATATCTCAGCTTTAATGTGGCACAATAGTTTCCATTACCTGGCACATCAGATGACAGATGTCAGAATTTTGATGGACTTTCACTGTTGAACAGATGTAATTGAACCTTGCTGCTTTGTGGGATTGCAAAGAAAGATGATTATATTGGTGCAAGACAATTTTATGTTTTCACAATGAAATCTCAGGGTTTTTTTAGAAATTAGGCCTGTGTTATTACACAGGAAAATGCTTATTAGTGAAACAAACTTCTTCTGTGTTCAGACTTGATTATAAAGTCAGCTGAAATCCAAAAATGCTAATTGAAGATGAAATACTGACCTCTCCTTTGTCCCTTTGCCACTTCTGAATGAAAAGGTGGGACACTTTTCCCCCAGAGGAATGTGATGAGGTTCATCCATGTCCTTCTAAGGAAGCTTATGCTGGTGCTGGTCTTACTTGGTCTCTACAAGAAAGAGTGCAAACTCTTTGCAGTGACTATTTTTCATTGGGAAAATGTAGCTGAATGGGCAGAAAAAGTAAAGAAAGAAAAAAGGGCCAACAGGAAAACACTAAAAAGTTGTAATCAACTGAAAGCACTGTGTGAAGAGATCATGCAGCTGATGACCTTAAAAAAAAGCCTTAGCACCAGAATAAATCACCACTACCATCACTGACTATACCTTTCATTTCCTCTGCACAAAGCAGAGGTACAAGGCACTGGGAAGCAAAACAAACACATTTTTGTCTCCTCTCCTGAGGAGGGTGGGAAACCCCCTTCTGCCACACAAATCCTCAAGCAGGGGCCCTTGTGGTCATGTCCTTGTGAGAAGGAAGAGGAGGTTTGACTCTACCTGGCCAGCTCATGGGATAGCCAAGCCTATGGTGCAGCACACTGGGAATGCAGTGGCTCCTTGGACTCATCACCACCATTGTCAATACCTCAGCCCTGTCCCTCTCAACACCTTCTCCAACTTCACAGCCAGATGAACAGGTTTATTTTAATCTGGTACATCTCCAAAATAGATAGCTCATAACTGGCTTCCTTGCATTTCTAAATGTGGGTAAAAAAGCTGATGAATGAAGAAGGAAGCGGGACCTATCTGAGGCCATGCCCCCCATTTCCCTTTCCTTTCAAAAAGAGGCAAAAAAATAAGCAAATATGTCAATGTGATAGAGGTTGTTTTCAAAATCCAGCCCACAACCCACTCCTGCCCTTGGAAAGCCTGCACTGGGGCTCTTCTCCTGCCTTGGCTCTCTGCTGGAGGGAGCTGGAGCAGCCCAGCCCGGCCCAGGCAGCTTGCGGAGCCACGCTCTGTTTTTGGAAACATGGAGAGGTGATTATGGATAAGCTGCTGGATTTTGGCCGGAACAAGAAGATCTCAGGGACACTTAAAGAGGTTTAAGCAGCTGAACGTCAGCAGTTCCCTGCAGCCTGGTCCTGGGCTGGGGAAATAGTCACCCACACTTCCATGAATGCTTGCAAAGACATACCTTATATATACTCAGTACTATCAGAGACTTGGTATTGTGTTTTAAATTAATTCTTCAGCCCATACCTTCATCTGCCATGGTACAAATGAACATTACAGGCTGAACATTAGATATTTATGTTCATCTAACAATCTGTAATAAGCTATCAGGACAGATTTTGACATGTACATTGAAGTTATTGCTTTTTTATCAATATCACGGTACATTTGTCAGCGGAGAATAATAATTGTATTGCTATGTATATAACTGATCTTGTAGTGTGACAGTACCTACACTGTGCACAAATTGAACACATTTCATCCTAAACACAAGGCTATTAATTAAAATCAGACAGAAATAGAGAATTTTAAACTGCCAAGAATGGAGCATCTCTGAACAGCATCTTCTCCAGTATCTTCTCTTGTAAATAACTTGGATTCTTACAGGATCACCTACTTGTCCATGGATTTGTTTGTTACAGGATGCCAGAAGAAAGGCAAGGTCAGAGGTCTGAAATCAAGGGCACAAGAAGTAGGACAAGGCTGCTGTAAAAGGATGAGAGCATATTTCTGAATTTCAGACGGCATCAAGCAGCATCTGCTGTAGTTATGGCAGCAAGAGGAGCTTTCGTTCCATTCCTTGCTTTTCACACACCAATAACTTAGACAAATGCACTGCATATGTGGGCACAGGTAGTCATCTGCACTTTCCACAATTGTCCAGCCAACTCTGAGTTTTAATTACTTCTAACTTCTATATTAATTTCCTTGCAACCTGGCTGCTTTTTCTACAGCCAATGCTGGACTAAAGATGAGGCTAGGTTTCAAGAAATAGTAAGTTTAAAGCAAGAAATGCTTTTAAAATGACAAATCTTCACTCACATGCACTAGAATATGCAGGATATTATGCACAAGGAAGGGAAAAAAAAACAACTTTAAAAGGGCCAGAAACAGTGTTGAAGATCTGGGAAGAATTTCTCTGCCAGAGTTTAATGGATATCATAAGAGAGAGAATGAGTCAGACCATATTTAAAAACTAATTGCTTATTATCCAGGTGTGATGATGGTTGACATTAAGATTTTCAGGTTACCAAAGCAGTGAAATGTGGTTATTTTTATCAACTGACCAAAGTGTAATAAAACTGTAGTAAAAATTCCCCAGGAGAAGTTATTGATCAATATTTGCCTCTTCTGACAGATTACAAAGAACAGGAAAAAGAGCTGTACCTTACACCAGAGTAAAAGTCAGCCTTGACAAGTTTGAGGAGTTGAGATTTGTATGGCATTAAAAATCCCTAGGCCACAGCATAAAATAAGCAAAATCAATGCTGGTAAGAACAAGACCAAGTGGTGTAGGATGAGAGGTCAGGTACTAGAGAAGCTCCAACCTTGTAATCAGCTAAAGGCTTAGATTTCATATTTCAGTTAAAAGTTAAGATGCAATTTCAGCTTTAAAACCAGAGATTAAAAAAAAAATAAATTGTGGAAGTAAATGCCGGCTATTTTACCAAACTTATCAGGATTTTCTGTTAGAAATAGGAGTTGGACCTGGAATATATTTCTGAAACTTCAACAATTTTCACAACAAGCAATAAGGCACTGCAGAGGTCAAAATGGGATAGGGAGAGCAGGACCAACATCCAGAGAGGATACTCTTCCATTGGGTGTACCAAAACAGAATACTATGAATGTAGGTATTTCTTTCCTATTTGTTTAAATGTCTTATCATTTTACTTTTCATTAGAAACATAATTCTTCTTTCTCCTGAATAGTTTTGCTGATTTTGGATGCAAACTCAGGTTTTGCAAAATCTTTTTGCCACGGAAGAGTGCTAAGGGAAAACCATAGTTTTTTTTTTATTTTCTCACCTTTGAGTATCCAGATTAAGTGATGTTTATTAATTTCATATTAATAATCTCTGGTTATCAGATCTGCCTAGCTCTGCTTCCAACAGTGCCTGTTGGAACTGTTCTGTCACAGGGGTCCAAACCCTTGCTGTCAGCAGCTCCTTGATTCCTACTGCAACAAGTTTTCCATCTTCTGATAACAATAGCACAGGCAGCAGTTGGAATAGTTTCCTAGAGAGAGGCAGATTTTTCTGCCTTTTCATTTCCATGCACAGATGGAGACAAGACAAGGCCTGGTTTAGCTTTTAAACATGACAGTGTAGCTAAAGTTGCTTTTCAGCTTAAATTCCCTGTATCTCCTCTACACATTCTTCATATTCCAGCACCTAAAGGGGCTCCAAGGGAGCTGGACAGGGACTTGGAGCACGGGCATGGAATGACAGAACAAGGGGAAATGGCTTCTCAATGTCAGAGGGCAGGGTTAGGTGGGATATTGGGAAGAAATTGTTCCCTGGTGAGGCCCTGGCACAGGGTGCCCAGAGAAGCTGTGGCTGCCCCTGGATCCCTGGCAGTGTCCAAGGCCAGGCTGGACAGGGCTTGGGGCAGCCTGGGATGGGGGAAGATGTCCCTGCCCATGGTAGGGGGGGGGACTGGATGATCTCTAAGGTCCCTTCCGACCCAAACCCTTCTGGGATTCTGCAGCTCTATGAAAATGATGTGACCATGTTTCTATATTACTCAGTAACATATTATGCACTAATAAAGTAATCATTCACAAAACACTTTAGTTTACTATGCCAAAAAGAAAAAAAAAAATCCATGACAAGTATAATCTAGGAAAGATCTTGTTCCACTAACAACTTCCATAAACAGCCACATGTAACTTTTTCCAGAAATGAGTCAAAAGATCACTTGCTAAGTCACTGGCTGGTACAAAATAGATGCCATTAGGTAAAACTCATTCCAGTGAGCTCCAAAAGGGCACAATGTTGAAGTGCACTGTGGGCTTTGCTTTGAAAACGTTCTTTCCCACACACCTGCTAGGTTGGCACAGCTGAATTTTCCCATTCTTGTCAAATCTTTCCCATTTAAGATGAGTAATAGTGCCAGATTTCTGAAGTAATACACCACTTAGTGTTGTATTCCCCAGTTAAGTTCCTCTATAACACTTTTATTTGCAAAGGTTACTATGACAGCTGCTTGGCTGAATATATTTTCAAATTGGGTATTTATGTTCTTCCATAGCTATTTGAGTTCTTCTTTTACTACATATGTTGAATCTCAAATAAAAATTTTATCAACTTTGGAATGTGAGCCATTATTTAATTGATCAGAATCATTCTATTTAATTGCTATAATTCACTTCATCTTTTGTAGGGTATATCCATCCTCTACCTTCAATATTTAAGTGACTGCATTTTAATTGCTGCACCTTTTTAATCTTTTATTAATTGGTTGAGCTGTGGCAGTTCCTTTTGAAACACCAAGTAGAAAAGACAAAATATTTTCATAGATGCTGAGGCCATCACAGTTATCCAGCCTCCCATCCTTTGTGGGGTAGATCACAGACATTCACACAATCCACCTCAATTTGGAGTTATTGAGTCTGCAGCTCAGTCACTTGTGGTTGACTTGGAACATATCTTCTAGGAAGTTTTCCAATTTCAAAGACTTCAAGTGACAAAAATTATCCCACATCCCATGTGCAGTATCCAAATGTTAAATTGTTCTAACAGCTGAATTATGTGCAATCTTAAAAATTTACACCTCATTTCTGATATAACTTTTTCAGCTTGGGTTTACAGACAGACGATCATTTTCTGCCTGTGTCTTTCTTGTGATTAAAAGGGCTTGTGGAATTGTGTATCTTCTCTGATTTATTTAATGGGCTTAAATGCAGGTTGAAATGAGTGGTATGTAACTGCAATAGGATTTTTAAAGAGATAATTTAAGGGCTCACTGGACAGCTTTGAAGGCAGTTAGTGAACATACAGCTGGGTTTTATATATATATATATACATATATAAAAATATATGTATGAGAGCTATATAGTTGTATACAGATGCTACAGGTGTGGAGAAGGGATTAGATACCCAAGCTGGGAATTTCTGTAGGAAATGTCCTATATCAACACAGCTGTTTAAAGGTTAGTGAGTCCAGGACATGATCTAGTTACTATATCTGCTTGCTTCCTCTTCTTCATCTTCCTGTAGGCATCTTGGAAATTAGTCTCAGGTCCTAGATGGGTAAATTGAATATATCAGGTGTTCCTTAAACAAAGACGGATAAGCAGGATATGAGAACTACAGCCTATGATGTTTCAGGGAGTGATAGAAATTAGCAGACACTTCATGAAAAGTCTTTTTTTTTTTTTCTTTTTCTTTTAAGATTTTCCTTAGTAGCTTGGCAACATGTAATTCTCCAGTCTCCCAAACCCTGTCATCTAAGTTATGTTAGGATTCAAACAGCTAGCAGACTGTAAACAGGAGAGATTAGTCATCCTCAGATCCCCAGCATTACCATTTTGGAAAGAGGGAGAGTGGTTCCTGTAGGACCCTGCGCTGTTTACATTGGGGTGGCAGCAGGGAAGAGCATGGGAAAGTCAGATAAAAATGGCACTTCAGAAAAAAACTGAAAACATTTGCCAGCACTGCAACCTACTACGTAATAGCTCCTGAGTGGTGCTCAGCTCTGTCTCACAGATGCCCTTCAGTAGGATGAACCCGAGCATCACAGTCTAGTGAGCGGGAGACAGTCTGCTGCTCTGTTTGAGCTGAATTCCCTCCTCACCATGGTGACCAAGAGAGTTATATCTGATCTGCTATTCTGGCAAGGTCCTCCATCATTTCTCTGTCTTCTCAGTGCAAGCCTTCTCATCGGTGTTTTCCAAGAAACCTCAATCATTCTACCTGACAGAGGAGGACTTCCTTCCAGCAAATGAACACAAAGGCCCAACACTGTCTTTGGAAAAATATGTTCTTCCCTCCTGGAAAGATTCCAAAGGGCAGGCTATCCCTCAGCAAACCCCCTTGAGGACCAACAGCCCAACAGTAGCTGCCCCAAGGTTGTGTTTCAGTTTGTTTCTATAAACATTAAAATAAAGTAGGGTAATGGATGAGTAAAGGTGGGGCCTTTCAGTGCTTAAAGGGGTCTTACAAGAAAGGTGGGATTAGATGTTTTGGTAGGATGTCTAGTGACAGACAAAGGGATAATAGCTTTAAATTAAAGGAGGGTAGATTCAGACTAGATATTAGAAAGAAATTCTTAGCTATGAATAAGGTGAGGCCTTGGCACAGATTGCCCAGAGAAACTGCGGAGGCCCCATCCTTAGAAGTGTTCAGGGTCAATTTGGATCAGGTTTCGAGCAACCTGGGATAGTGGCAGGTGTTGTGCCCATGGCAGGGGTGGGACTAGATGGTCTTTAAGGGTGCCTTCCAACCCAAACCATTCTAAGTCTCTCTGGTGCCATTTCATCCTGCATTGGAGCACTGACTTCACAAGCACACACAAGGTCATCCCGAGGTTTCCAGCTTCAGCTCTGGGATTCTAAGTCAGCGATGTTACCTTTAGCTGAGACAACCCGTCTCAGAGATGCTGTAAGAGTCATCCAAGCCCTGTGCTATTGTTCCTGCTGCTGTGTTTTGTCTGGGCAGCCTGAACTCTTATAAACAGGAAACCAGAGACTTCAGATGATTTCTCTGCTTGAATAGAGATTGGTAAAAGTATTCGAGATTGCTGCCCTTCTTCCAAACAAAACTCATTTATATGAATATTCATAGGCAATTAAACTGTCCTGAGTACTTAAGGAAATGCCTAGACTTACACATAGATTAATGTGCATGTGTTTAGGCTACAGGTTTTGCTCCAGGACCTATGGATATCAATCTATTGTTTGGTCCTTAAGCTGCCAGCAGGCATGTTTTTCTCCTGAAACTCTTCTCCCATAAATACCAAATAAAACTATAGTTTGTGCAATAGTCCCAGAGATATCGGTTGACCCAGACTGTATTTGTTTGCATGAGACATCTTTACAGCACTCTGGGGAAAAACCAGAGTTTCAAAACCAGAACATCTATCCTCAGACAAATCTGCTGAACCGTGGAGCCATATTTCCTGACTTCCAGGTATTTCTTTTGGAGTAGATACAGTAACACTTGTACATCATTCTGAGTCACTCCTTGTGCATATGTGCACATTACATCCATTTTCTCCCGCGCTGACAGGGCATTGCCAAGCGATTTAGTTTAGATAGAGCTGGCTCTTCAGCATAATTTTTCACACACACATTTTAACGCCCTGAAAGCTGAATTCTGATTTACAACCTTTTTGGAATTTGTTTTTCACCGTGGTTTATGCCAAAGATGTTTTATTCATATAAAACAAATGCCTGACATTTGTTTCATTAAGATATTAAACTTGCACTCCGTTTGCTCTCCAGGAAGATACCAGCCATGTAAAGGATTGCCAGGCCAGGCTCTGGTGTGGGCACAGCTGAGGGACTTAGAAAATGGCATGTGAGCTCATCTTTTGCAGCTCTAACTAGGCAAGCCCTGTTCAGAGCCCTGATTCAGTGGCTATTAAATAAACCAGAAAAGCACCCAACCCCGCCCTTTGCAGCTGGAGCTTTGTCTGAATGTGATAAGAGATCATTAATTTTCAATTTGACCTCAGCCTATAACATTCAAGTGGCCTCTTTGTTCTCCTAGCGATGTTACAAGCAAGGTCTGAGTCAAGGGAACAGGAACGGAAATATTAAAATAGTCTTAAAAACCTCTTTAGTCTTGTGATCTTGCTCCTCCTAACCTAAACTGAGCACACCTTATCCATCGGACCATCACGGCCCCACGACATGGATTTCCTCTTGGTGACTGCTCCTTTCCCACAACAAACAACCCTGGTCAGCCAAGGTGAGCAGTTGTGCAATGGTAATAATGGATATTGAAACTCCACTGTGAAAACATGTTGTGAACAAATCACTGGGGCAAAGTTTATTTATATCAAATGTCTGTGTGCAGCATTTGTAACAAACCAAAGTCAGAATGAAAGCTGAAATTCACTGATTAAAGTGCTTGCTGTGAATAGCTCATACAGCTCTGAATTCAAAGACAGAGTTGAAGAAGTTGTTATTACAATCCACTGCAAAAAGAGCTATTGTGAACCTATGGGCACATCAACAGCTGTCTATGGAAAATTATTATTATTAGAGAATAGAAAATGTCCTATTTTTAACAGATAATCCCAGAATCTGGGTTGAATTAGAATGAAGGAGAGCCCATCTTCCACATCCTTTTTCATTCAGGCATTTGGCAAGCTGAGACTTTACACAACGTAATTTAGGATGTTTAAATTGCTGTTTGTTACTGGTGGCTTCTCATTGTAATACCTCAAATACTTTGGGAGAGGATGTAAGGCTTGGGTCCTTCTGTAAATACAAAACTGCCTCCTAGGGCTCTTAGGTGCTTTATGCTGCTCAGTTCGGGTTCACAGGGTTGGAACAAGGTTGTTTTGGGTTGTTTTAATGTGGTTTTTCTGCTTTCAAGTAAATCCAGTTTTCCATCGACTAACTCATGATTTGTACTGAAACAAACCTTTAAATCCTAAGATTCCTCTCCCTCTGACAGAATTAATAGGCCTGGATGGCACCAGAATGGGGACTGGCAATCATTAGAGACTTCATTTTCTCTTCTCTGTAGATGCTCTGGGGGAAGAAATCCTGTTAGGAGATTGTCCTATCAAGTGTGAGGAAAAGGGATGTGTGACACCTTGATTGTGTCTTCAGAAACCTTCACAGCACCCTGAGACCTACTCAGAAGCCTTTGGAGTTACATGGGCAGAAAAAGAAATTATATGTCAAGTAACTGACCTTAATCTTCCTTTATAGATCTGAACTATTTTATGCAAGTTTAAGGGTAGTGTAAAAGGAGGGATGATGGCTTAACTTAGATGTTTGGTGCCTTCCAGAGTCAAGCACAAAAACTGTGGATTTTTATGTTAGGGTTTTTTGATGACGGCTTTAGACTTTTAGGTATATGTAGCCTTTCTGTGAAAAACAAAAAACAAAAAACAACAAATAACAACAACAACAACAAAACAACAACAACAAAACCCAAAGCAAAAACCAAAAAACAACGACAAAAAACAACCAAACAGAAAGCAGTGTGGGTTTGACAAAATTTCAGCTTCCTGATAATACGTGCTCAATCAGGGAAAACAAGCAATATTATCTGGGTTCCACCACATTATGTGACCTGTGTAAACAGCTCAGGCAGAAACTGAGACCTGATAACACATTATGATAAATATCCTTATGGGGGAAAAAATATTGTGAAATACTTTCAGACAAATGGTGATCTTGAGCAATTTTCTCCTGGTCAGTGGGCAATGCTGAAAGTTGAACCCAGCACTGGTTTTAAATATTTTTGTTCTCTTCATCTGTGGTATTAATCTACAGTGTGCCACTCTGCTCTGGAGAGATTATCAATGAGCTGATGGATTTAACTGCAAATATTGGGAAGAGTTCTTCCAGATCTGTGCTTTGTATTGCAGTGGTTAATATTTTTAATTGCTTTTCACACCCAAATTTTAACTGTCTGAATGTCATATTAATTAAACAAATTCAGGATGGGTTAATTCAACAACTGGAAGGCTTATATTTATCATTGTTCAGTAATACTACCCAAGTGTCAGCTCTTAGTTTGAAAAATTCTTCTGAACTAGTAAACCAGAGAATAATAAAGATACTATAATTTTCTTTCACTAAAATAAACAGAATATTTTCCTAGTTAATTGTTTACATGTCTTACTCCTGTCACTTCTTCCCTTTCATCCTTATTTTTCTTGTTTTCCTTTATTCACATTTCATCTCTTGAACTCCTTATCTCTCTAATCCCTTATCCTTTATGTTTTTGTTTTATCTCTCATTCCACCATTTTATTCCCTATTTCCTAAGCCTATCTCCCTTTCCATGCTAGGCTCCCCAGGCTTTAAGTGCCCTCTGAACCTTTTTTCCCTTTCCCCCAGTTCTGTACCTTTCTCTTCTCTTTCATTTTTCCTTACAGCAATCTCTGCAGAACAATACTAGAAGTTGAGCTGGCAAGCTGACAAAAAAGAACAGTTGGAAAGAAAAGTTTACTCAAAGACAGGCACACTTCTTTAAGGAAAAAAAAAATCTATAGGAAGGTGTTGCCAAATCATCTGCTTTTTCAGATGTGAAACTTTTAGCAAAGCTCTCTGCAGCACTGATGTGAGGGAAGGAGCAGGAAACACTATCAGGTTGCCAGATGACTTGAGGATGGTGAGGTGGGATTCTGAAGTGCACGTGATAGCAGTAATTCAGGATATTATTCCTCATGTAAAAATAGCTATGCAAAATTAACACAAAGGCTTTGGTACAAAAAGATAAAAGCCAGGAAACTCAGAGGCTGTGCAGCTCTTTTTATCTCATTTCATTTTGGTTTGGGGATTGTGGGGAAACAGCAGAGGAGAGAGAGTGTTTACATTGCAGCATCTGGGCCAAGGTGTAGTCATGACAAAAGGTTACTGCTCTCTTGCTTAGCAATGGGGTGGGAAGATCACTTGAGTGTAAAGGTGATGACTCAGGCTGGGGGCACATGGACAGAGATGGGAAAGGTGAAAAGCAAAGCTGGAACAAGTCATGCAGCGTGTAGGCACCTACACATCACCTGGTGGGTCTATGAAGGACAGAAAATTTCAGCTGTGACTTGCAAAGGGGTATGTTTGTTACCGGGGGTAGAGTAAACCACTTCAGGCTTTGCCTCACAGAGTCTCAGCTTTCTAAAAGCTTAATGCAATGTTCCTCCCCTGAAGCCTGAGTGACTTCAGTTGGCAAATCTCTATCAGATTGCAGTGGTTTACCCTGAATTTGAATTTCACTCCTGGAAATAACATGACCATGTGAAGAGAGCTGTAGATGGGATTTCTTTTCCCATCCTCACCATGCGAGGCAATGACCCCAGGCCTTGACTTGCATTCCTAATAGGACAGGCCTTCCTTTGTAAGGATTCTTTAGCACCTGTAGGTTACGTGTTCAATTAGCATCTATACCCTGAACTGAGCTGAGTTGCACAAGCTTTGAAAAAAGTAACAACCAAATGGCTAATTAGGTCAAATTTGGGGCGTATCAAACTTGACAGTGTCTGGCTTACATCACTGTGGATTTACATAATGGAACTTAACGGTGCTGAATAGTCTGTTGTGTCTACTCTGATGACTCTCTGGAAGCTTTTTTCCATAATTTTCTTTAAAACATAAAACATTCAGAATATATTCTTGATAACTTTTCTGTGTGTCTTGTATAGAACAGGGCTTTTACTGCTTATTACCTGGGCTACTAACACAATAGTATTGCAATCGGTTATCTTATTTTTCAGAACTCAGTAATCAACGTCAGCAACCAATTGTTTAGCAAATTTCCTTTTTCAAACCAAAGCTATTTTTCAACTGTTTGTTCAACTACAAAAGCCTGGGAGAGATGGCAAAACCCATGAGGACTCAAGGTAAATGCCTTTGTTTGTGTTTTCCAGAGATACTACGTACCAATGTGCACTAATAAAAAAAAAGCAAACAAACCAACAAAATCTTAAGTTAATAAAGTTTTATATTCTTACTGTGGCTTCCTCTGTCTTCTAGCAGCCCATCCTGTACATCAAAGGTCAGAAAGAACACAATGAGTCACTATCAAAACCCAAAGAATGCTTCGTGAACAATTACTATACATAAATTGCAGCCTGGTATTTCATTTCTGTGCCAACTCACAGTAATACAGCCCATTTCCTCTTTTTTTTTTTTTTTTTTTTTTTTTTCTTTTTTTTTTCTTAAT
>VXBI01000305.1:0-52299 GCA_013397375.1 Toxostoma redivivum | reverse complement strand
TTTCCCCCCCCCCCCGAATAATTATTATTTTAGGGTTAAAACAAAGAACACAAACAGTTGTGATACATAAATCCTGAAGTAAGTAGATCTTGGATAAGCAATTTTGATTTAAGTATTTGTGTAGGTATAGGTTTGCATGTAATCAAACGTGTAAAATGTATTACATATGTAACTTGCTGGATTATAGTTTTGCTGAATTGTGAAAAAAATGTTAGGGTGACCCAAAAAAGGGGAATTTAATTAGTTTTGCATCTGAAAACATCTGTATGTATTGTGGCTCTACAACAGTGGGACCAGTGTGGCTTCACATGCTGTTTTCCAGTTTTGTTCCAAGATTATTTTTGGGCAGTCGCTGCCTGTTTGTGCAGCAGGTTGTCTGTGTTACTGATGGTCAATGGAACAAGTATGAAATTGCCCTTAATACCATGGGAATGTTTCTTCTTGGAGGTGCAGCAGCGGTTCTTAAGAAGGTCACTTTGGCCATGCCTCTGGCAACAGAAAATGTGTGGTGGTCATGGTCTTGATGGATAAAACACCATCCAGAGTGCAAGATTTCTTTCACAGTCGTTTTTAGAAGCTGTCATTGAGATAAAAACATACCCTTCGAGTTCACGCCTAAGTAATTGGATGCAGATTTAATATGATGCAGTGTTTTATTCCTTCTTGGGATGGAATCCGTGTTGGGCATGACTCACCCTGGCAGGATTCAGCGGTCAAGCGTGTTGGAATGAAGGCTGAAGACCTCGCTGCTGCCATGCCTTATTTTCCTTAAGAAATGAGAATCTTGGTTAATCCTCCTGAAGCTTAATAAAATATATCTATTAGAAACAGACCTGTTGTAAAGCCATTGTATGGAAAAACTTCCAGAATATCACAAACTCTGTGCATGCATGCAAAAGGAAATGCTTGGGAATGCTTAAAACTCAGAACGGATGATTAGCCAGAGCAGTGATAGTGTGGTTTAGCTCCATTTCTAGACCACCTCTTAGAAAAATTCCCACTTTCTTGTTCTTTCCAATCAGTTTTGGGGGAGGGGGAAAAAAAGCTAACCTTGGAGTTGTGTGTTAATAACCTTATTGTGGAGTGTGTGTGACTATATAAATCTTGATTCTGTTTTATTGGTGTTTATTTACCAGGTGACACCTTTGCAAATAGAAATAAAGTCCCTGTTGCATTATGAAAATAAAGCTTTTTAATAAGTATCTTGCCAAGTATATATAATTAAACAAGTGATTTCTCAGAAGCACCATAATTACCATAATTTTAAAACAAAAATCTTAATTGAAGTACAACTCCTCGTTTAATCTGAATTGTATTTCCTATGTATCTTTCTGCTTTAATATTTACTTTACATACAAATATGCCCAAAAGCAAAAATTCAACAAGTAGTTGAACATATTGCATCTTTTATATTCTGATTCTTTTCAAGGTTTACACAAGGAATATGCTGTGACGTGACTTTGCTAAACAAGAAATCCACCAAGATCCTGTGAAATTCTGTGTTTTATGATTTCCCAGTTGAAAGTTTTCCCTGACTGATTGCAGTTTAATACAGCAAATTTCTGAGTACAGTTTTGTGTTTGGTCTGAATTAAAGTTCTCCAAATAAGCAATACCATCAGCTTGTTGACTTTACAGAATAATTTCTTGTCCTGATCTTGCTTTAAGAAAACTTTAATGAGAAATATGCTCTTGTTGTTGTTAAGTCAGTTTTCTTCTTGTTGTGATTTAAATGTAAAGGCAAGATTTATGGAAATGACTGCAGGGTGGTGCTGGCCTAATTAGTCATTATTTCTGGAAAGGCATAAAAAATTGGTTGTTCTTGTGCCTAAAACTAATAGTGTATTTTGTATTTAATCTGTAGGTCTTTTGTAAAACAAATGGTTGTGCTGAAAACTGCAAAATACACACATTTAAAGTTAGTATGCTATTATTTTGCATGGTGTTTTGCCATGTGATTTAAATTTTTCATTGAAAGTTAAGTTTACTATTATGTATATTTGAAATGTATATATCCCTTAAAAACCAGGAATAATAGTAGCTGAGCTAGAATTTGCAGTAGAAATTTTGGAATTGAGTAAGGCTTTTCTACCAGTGTCTATTCAAGGATTAAGCACAAAGCACTGCAGTGCTTTATAAGAGTACTAATACCTATTACAAGATTTTTTTTTTTCTTGGCGAAGAGTTTTAGGATTATCCATGTGATATGTTCACCATTGGGCTGAGGGCTGTCTTTTAGGGCTTTCTTTTTGTGGGCCTTGTTGAGATGAATTCCCAGTAATTGGCATTTCATCCAGAATCGACCCAGGTGACTTAAGAATTCCAGCACCTTCAGCATGTGGAATGTCTGTCCTAATCAGGCTTAAGAGAAGGGGGCATTAACCCAGTAATGATTGAAACCTGCCTTCCAAAGGAAAATATTCAGCAGGGCATGTGACACGAATGCTCCTCTGTGCCTTTGCCCTCTCCTTGTCCAGCCACAGCTCTTGGACATCCTCAGTGGCCACGGGATGTTGCTGAAGCACAGAGGTGCTCTGCACGCTCCTCTCCATGAATCCATTTCGTGATTAAACTTCTCAAAGTTAAGCTCCCTACACGCAACTGCAGTTTCATGGTAGCTCTCACATTATTTTACTATTCATGCTGTGAATTTCATTCTATAGTAAAATGAATATTATATTGGCCTTTTAAGTTGGTTGTCAGTGGAGAATTGGGAAGCTACACTTAGAGCATCTGTATGCAATCTTGGCGACAAGTAGGACCCTCTGGAAAGCTGTTACTGTTGGGGCAGAACTAATCATTCCATGTGAAATTATACAAGGAGAATTAGCTCTGACTCTACCTCATTTCCTTTCATACCGCTGTGAAAATAAGCTTAGGAACGTCAAACCTTCCCTCCTTATTTCTCTAAGTACTTTGTTAAATACTTCTTTTTATTAAGGCTTATTTATTGGAGGTGCTGGAAAAGAAAACATAGCTGTCTGTACTTCTAGGTACTAATGGGATGTGCCTCCTTGCCCAGTTTGGCAGTTGTGATTTCTTTCCCAGGACTGGATTCCTGGGATCAGTTGCCATTGCCTTCTCTGTGCTTTGACTTTATTTCCCTGGCGGATCATTCCGAATACTCTACATTTAAGGTAGCATGCTTCATGGGAGAGAAAATTGTCAATCACAGCCTGCCTGGGCTATTGAGAAGAGAGAGATATCAAAAGCCTGCTTGGAGCTCTAAGGAGCAGTCAGGTCACCTGCTGAGTCGCCTGGCAGGAACCTAAACTTGTGCAGCCTTTAAGTTCAGGAAAGAAAATGGGGATCTCGAGAGGTCATTGCTCTGTGCTGAGGCCCTGTACTGGATGTGGAGTGTGTAGCTCAGTGTCAAGGCAGAGAGATGAACGGGCCATTCCTGACATGTTCTTCTTACCAGGTCTTAAAAACAATCAGTGGAGATTTGTGTAACCCCTCCATAACCTAATCCCTTGTTTAACTATCCCTAGAGGAGGCATATTTCCTCTAATAATATTCTAGTTTTTTCCTAACCTGTTAAGTTTATTGTTTTTTTTTTTTTCCTCCCCACTTCTTCAGTGGATATTGCAGTAGTGAGGCATGATTCTTGTAACTGCTGTTAACCTATTTTGAAGCTTGTCTCATCTTTCTTTACCTTTTTGTTTTGTACTCACTGTTTAACTCTCCCAGATTACTTAGGTTCTCTTTTGAGCTTGTTTCCTACATCTTTATTGAAACCTGAGTGTAATATACAACCTTAGGATCAATGATGAACAGAATAAATCTTACGATCTTTTTCATATGATACTCCTATCATTATTATTATAAATTGGAATTATTTTTCAATTTTGGCATTCAGTTCAGTATTAAAACCCCAGTTTTAGTTTTGCTGTTAATTCCTTCATCTCATTTTTCTCAATTCTAGCTCAGTTTCCCAGAATGCTTGCAGAATTTCCCAGGTATCTACCAAGTTTTGCAACTATATTTTTCATTATCCAAGTAATAAATGAAAACATTAAATAATCTTACTCTGAAAATGCCAAAAGGAAGCTTGTTATATTCAGAGTCCTGCAACCTTGTTGCAGAACCTTTGGAGCTGGAGTCACGGAATATTTAGGTTGTGCTCTGATTCCCTCATTGCCTTTGGATCTATTGCTGATCTTGGTTCTTTCTGTCTGTGTCTGTCTTGCATTGAGAAACCTGAAATCGGACAAATCAAATCTGACATTTTGTAGCTATAGTTGTCTAGGGAGGGGATTTTCAATGAGTTGAAAAAAGCTTGGAGAATGTTTACATGGGTCTGTACCCATGTGTGACTCAGTTTCTCTGAGTGGTGTGTAAAAACCATCTTTAATTATACTTTTAGGTCTCACCCACAAATGGTCATTCTTCATGGCTGCTAGATCAACAGTTAAAAAACCAAATCTTTGATTAATCAGATATCAAGCTTTGAAGTGTTATTTTGTGAAACATATAGATAGACAAGGGAGAAGGGGAAGAAACATTCTCTGCTTGCAAACCTTTTCTTTCTTGCTACTTGCTTGGAATATAACCTGCAGACATTTTTCTTTTATGTTGGTGTTTTACTATACCTGATGTGGTCAGAAACACTTTTTTATCCTCTGCCATGGCATTTCCAAAACCAAAGCACCTAAGAGATGCTGAGAGAGTTGGGGAGGCACAAGGACTGTGGCTTACGGTTAAGGCAGATGTGATTGCAACATCTGTGCCTAGGAAAGCTGCAGTCTGATCTGCCTTCTGTCTTCAGGATTTCTGGGATTCCAGAAGCAGAAGTGGTGCAGATAAGACATGTCCTCTGAGGTTTTGAAAGGTTTCTGCTCAGATTGTAAAGCTCTTCCTTATTAGGCCCACAGGAAACACATCTCCTCTAGCGCAGCCAAATTGGTATCGTTGTTAAATACTTCTCCTCGGGCTCTCCAGTGGTAACTCTGCTCCATGGTGGGGTTGTTTGGGATGAAGAGCCTCTGTGGCTGCCTCTGTGTATTGACTAGCTGAGTATATTACTGGCATGTGTGTGGTAATTTCCGACTTGGAAGCTGTGATGCAATCCAAATAAGTTTATAGAGGGTTTTCCACCTTTTTCCTTAAATTGGACTCTGTAGGCCTAAAATTTGGGACTTCTAACTTGAAATCTCCGTTAGAACTCAATCTAGTAACTGGGAAGAAAAACCCCAAAGCCTTGGCAGCAGACAAATGAAAATTCATTTTCTTTAATGACTCTCCCCTTTGCCAACTGTTTTCTTGGAAAATGGTTCTTTGCACTTGGTTTGTTTTCAGTGCATAACTGTGTTGGTTTCTGGGTGGCATAAAATTGTGCATATTCCTCTCTGGGTTATGAAGGAAGCCCTGCCCTTTCCCTCATTTCTGAACAGCAGTCATGGGGCTACTTCCTGACCTTGGGACTGTTCTTATATTGGGGCTCCCCACTCGCTGTGCTTCTCCTCTGCTGTTGTATCGTGCTCTGAAGGCTGTGCCATGTGAGATGTGCTTGCTGTTCTTTCTCCTTTCAGGTGAGCTCCTCTGGCCTAACCGTGTGCTGCTGGTGGGAAGAGAGAAGCTGGTGGCCTTTGTTCCATCTGTACCTTTGAAAGGACTTCACTGAATGCAGTGCAGGGCAGGCAAAGCAGGTATGATCTGTGGGAGTTCAACAGCAAACACTTCAGAAAAGGCAAAGACTCGCTGCCCTAAGTTCACAAATCTGTCCTGCAGGAGGAACAGTAAGTAAGACATTAAAAAAATAATCAGATGAAACATTAAGACAATGTCCACATGACCAAAGCAGGTGGCTTGCATAATTTCTTTCATGCACAGTTTTTATGTTGTTGTCATCATAACAATATGTGACAAATGAATGTTTTCCTTTCAGTGCTGTTTAAAATTTGATTACTTGAATATTGATAATGTTCGGTGCTTAGAAATATTTGAAGAGTTTTCTACTTCACTGGATTGTACATAGAGTAATTTCAGGAGTTGAACAGTATATTTCACTGCAGACAATCCTAAAATAAGTTCTTAATAATTTGGATGCATTAATATTAATTTTTAGAGTTTACATTGTTAAATGTTAGTTATTAAATTCTGTTCAAAATGTAAACTCTATTCTGTTTTGTAGCATTAATTATGCAAGTTTGAAAGTCTCAGTTTCATTTTAAGGTAGGGCTTTTTATTTGTACGTAGCTGTTGAAATAAATTACCAGTACAAGAAAACATTCTCCTAATAAACGAGGGATGCCTGGAGTTGGCTCTGCTAACTGAGACAATTTAATTCATCCATCATCAGGGATGATGTTTCTTAGCAACACAAAGTATTTTCACCCGGGGCGCTTTCACAAACTTTCACATTTTTCTTCAAATACAGCCTTGGTAGTGTTTTATGTGACCTAAAGTTCGTCCATCTGTCCTGAAGCTCCCAATACTTTGCCATTCTCTCTAGTGATCAAATGATCCGATATATGGGGTCTTTTTTTCAGCTTAATAATACACAAGTTGACTAGAGAATCATTTCGCATGTCAGATTTTCCAAAGGGTTCTGGGAAATTATTTGTTGCTCTGTATAGCAAAGCTAAAAGTTATTGAAAATGTGTTGCAGTTTCATAATAAAACAGATCTGAAAATTATTGGCTGGAGAGCCAACTAAATGCTTTCTGATAGCCATAGCCTCAAGGGGGATACTTGGATCATTTGTAATAAGGGGATATCTTTGATATCTTTTGGTGAATTGACTAGTATTCTGTTTGGATCATTATTTATGAAAAAAAATGGCTTGGTACGCAATGTTACATTATCAAATTGTTTGGGTGTAAGAATTGCCTTAATGTATCGCCAGAATTTTCCATGTTTATTCTTTTCATGTGCTGCATGAAATCAGAAGAAGCTGTTGATCCATTAAGACTACCTTTACTTCTTGCTTTCCATTTTTTCAACATGTGTGGGAATGATTTGATCAGTGTAATTACCACCTGGGGAGACTTGGCTTGCTCTCGAAACCCCTTCAGGTATGTAACAGGTGTTGTTCAGTATGGAGAGCACACATCTTCCAAGTGCAATGTGTTATTTTGCTTTGAGAAATAATGTATCTTGATTTTTTGCTAAACTGCTCAGAAAGCTTCTGTTATGTGAAGAAGTGACTAAGCCTTTGCTTCTGTCTTGCTTTGAGAGGAAAAGTTTTAATGGTTCTTTGTCAGAGTGCATAGTGACAAGTGTTTGAAAAAGGTTGTGATGAGGTAATTATTACTCAGCTTATTTCACAAAAAAGGTGTACAGAAACCCTTTTAAATCGTGGGAAAAGAAGTTACAGAAACATTGGCTTGATTCTTCCTCCTAGGTAGAAAAATGCTGTGTTGTAGTTAATTTCTTCTTAGCTTTAATTTGCTGAGTTTTCATGTAAGCACAGGAAGTCTTTGTACACATATGCAAAAAACTAATGTGACACTTAGTTGTATGTCCAAGCTGGGACATCTTGTCTGAGGTGATCTTATTGCAGTGTAGGTGTTTTCGTGCCCTGGTGTTACTGTCTAGCATCTTCTAAGATCTCCAGGAGTTCCCTGAAGTCCTTTGAAGAATCACCTAAATTGGAAGCTTTTTGTGCTATCCCACAAAAATTGGTATCTGATAAAAAAGGAGGAGAAAATCTTTTGCTAGCCAAGCCTATAAGTCTCAAGTCTTTGAAAACAGCAGCAGTCACTTGTCTCTGATGTTGTCTTACCTGTAACTTGGAACTCTGGCACCTTGCAGAAAGGTTAGGGTTCTGTTTGCTCCTGCAAGGCTTTGTTGCATGTGATGACAATCTACATTTCTACCACTGCTTTATCATCCTGGGATCGTTTGGGAAGCTCCAGAATCAGCTGTAAGCTCTCCTTGCCCTTTCAGGTTCTGTTAAAAAAATTCCTTGTAGTCGTGGTGGCTCCTTGAGGCACCTGCAGGCTGGTGTTTGCCCTGTAATAAATAATGTAGTCATGTTGGAGACCTGTATTTGCATCTTGATGCAGTCAGTAAAGACTGACATGGAGGCTGGTAATTCATCTTTCAGAAAGTAAATTTAAAAGATTAGGTATTGAAATTGCTCCATAATTGAGACTTCATTTTTCCAACTGAAAACCCAGTGTCTCAATTTACATAACTAATGAAGACTGCCACAGACAGGTAAGCACAACCTGTTTCATATGAAACCAAGCCTCCCAAATATGCTCTCCAGAAATTAGTGTAGGAACAGTCTTATTTTGAAGAAAGCTTAACTTGGGGTAGAGAAATAAGAATTTCCATGAGGTTCACAAGCAAAATATAGCTCTGCTGTGAAGTACTGGAAGCAGTGCTGGTGATGTGCCAGTTTTAGGGTGGAGAGGAGGAAAAAGGGCTTCCAATAATCCTAAGTTAAGTTCCTTTTCCTTGGGAACATTTTTGATGTAGCAGAATGGCTACTCAGGACAGGTAAGTGGTAGAAAAATGTTACTTGAGTGCTGTGCTAAAGGCAAATCAATTACTAAATGTTCCTTCTAAACCATAGCCTTGCTTGCCTTAGTGAAGCAGACACTGGGCTCTTTCTCCTATCCACAATCTTTCTCTACTAGGGATTTTTTGTGTATTCTATGCAGTTTCCAATGGTTAGCTATAAGGACATGAAGAATTGATAAAAATTGTCTTTTTGAAGGTAGTGAAAGGTCTAGAGCCAGTCTGATAAATAGGGAGGGATAACTTGTAACGATAAACACACAGTAGTGTCAAAACTGTTGTAAATTTTCCAAAACTACTTTTCATCCTCATCCAACCATGACTCAAATAAAGAACATTCCCTTTATGGCCTGCAGCACAATACAAATTGTACTTTGCTAACTTTCAGTTAAAGCAATGAACATATTACTTGAATTTTAGGAAAGAGAATTTGAAAACGTACTATATTTAGGGTTTAGTCTTGAAGTTATAAGAATAACTAGTGGTTCTTGCTGTTGTTGCATCTTTCAGTGTTCATGTGCAAAGAATTACTTGATCAGACTTGTCACTGGGAACATTTAGTTTTTCATGCAAAGTATTTTTGGGCTGCTTTTATTTGGAAGAATATGGGATGGAATATAAAAGAATGAGCCTAAGAAATTATCATTTATGTTAAAAGGTCACAAATTTTAATTGTTTGGGTGCTCTTTCTACAGTTAGTCTCTGAAAAAAGGTGAGTGCAAATCAGGCTAAAACACTTATCAAAGTGGGTGTTTGACCTTGAAATTGTCATCATTTATGTAGTTGTCTTTTCAGGTACTTGAGAATTCTGTGATTTTATTCTGATTGGAATTTGGACAGGTTTAGGAATGAGCAGTCAGTTGTTCTGTGTTCTAACTCACATAATTTGAGAGTTTGCATGAAAGCAGGTGTGGTTTCATTCAGCCTCTCTAGTACACAAAACTGTTGTGTTGTCAATAAAAATCATAATTTTTCCATGTTACTGAGCTTTGTTTCCAGCCAAGGAGTAGTACATGAAAGGGTGGGGGCATTTTTAGAATCATAAAATGGTTTGAAAGGGACCTTAAAGACCATATATATAAGTACAGAACATCCCGAAATAGGTGCAATTAAATAAATCCCAGTTATACAAGCAAAAAGTGAACATCAAAATAATTGTGTATAGTATGTGTTAATGATTTGTATTTTGTATGAAAGGCTGACCTTTTTGGGACCATTTCTTCAGAAATAAAGAACAGGCTGATCTGTTTCTCCCACAATTGGAAGGGCAGTTGGAAATTTGGTTGATCTTATTTTTTCAACATAACTATCACAGGGAATGAGAATGCCAGTTGCTGGGATTGCGGAGGACTGTGCAGCCCCAGGCATCTTCCACTATGTGTGAAGAGTGATTCTGGTTAATGCAAACAAATAAAAATGAAGTGCCTAAGTTCAGACCAAACACTGATTCAGATCAGGAAAAATATGGTCCTTCCCAGTGACTTAAAATGGATGCATGAGGCTTATATGTGATGATTCGTATAAATCAAGGGAAATGGGCATTAGATTACACATTAATCATTATGATTATCACTTGAATTGCTTAGCATTGTAACCTGGTAAGCATTGGCCAGTGTTGTATTTAACTGTGAGAAAAGTATTAGAAAATTAAAGTCTGAATTTTATTTAATTGAATATGGTGGTCTAAAGCTCTGCAACTTGGAGTTTGAAGCAGAGAGAGAAATGGTCAAGAGCCTGCACATTCTGCATGTGGGGTTTTTTATATTTGGTGAGCTCATTACTCAGGTTTTTACTGCAATAATAATCTATTCAAGATGCTATTTTTAGACCAACATAAACACATTTAAAATATACTATATTAAATATGTAAATGTTTTCCTGTGGCCAAATGAATTTTGTCCACACAACTGTGTAGCTTTAGCTTAAGCCACTTTTCAGCTTCCAGCCTCTTAATTGTTTTTCAATCTGTGGAGTACAAAGAATTAAATGTGTCCAGTCTTATTAAACTTCTGGTTCATTTCATGATCAGGGAGATGATTTACTGTTAGGGTTTTGAGATGTGGACCGTTGTTATTTTTGTAGACCAGCTCTCTTCCCTTTGCCTGTTCACTCCTGAGTGGATGAAAAGGTCCAGGAGTATGTGGAGGAAATGCCTGGACTGTTGTATGATACAAGTGAATAGTCCTACATCATTCTATGCCTGGCTGGACAGTGATTCTGCCTGGGACTGTGACCTTAAAGTTGTCCCTGTTGTGAGAGGAGCTGCAGAGGTTTCAGGATCACAAGTGAAGTTTCTCACCTGAGACTGATGTTGGAATATAGACTTAAACATCTAATTTCCTTTTTATATTCTTTATGCATAACTAGATCTAGGAAGGCCTGGTTAAGTGTGGAATTAGTGTTTATTTCCTTTTGTGTTAAATTAGACCTGTCACCAGATTTGTTCCTGGATTCTCATGCATCTTACACAGCCATTCCTGCTGCTTGTCATCCTCAGCTCCCCCTGTTTTTTGCATTAATGTGGGCTCTGTGGCACTCAATTTAACATCAGTAAAAAACTCCATCAGAACTTCTTAGTGTTGATGGTCTCTAATCACTTAGAATATTTTTTTTTGCATGTGACTGTGATTTTTTGAGGAGAAAAAAAAATCCATGTGTTTTCATTGTTAGTGGAAACTACAGATGGAAACCTCAAAGAAGAACACCGAGGGGCATCCTCTGTAGATTGTCCACAGTGTATTTGGTCAAGAAAAGAAACAGTTTAAGGAATGTGGCATGTGGTTCTTGATGCAGAAAAAAAGCTTCTCTCTGCCTAATACATTGGAAAACATTTGTTCAAGAGCAAGTCTCCCCTATGCAAAATTTGCCTCTGTAGTATTATTAGGATCAGTATCCATGTAGGTTCTCATTCTTACTCAGTGTGGTGCCTGAGGTCAGCTTTGGCTTGTAAATGAAACTATAAGGTCTGTTTTGTCTGGTCCTGTTAAAAAGCTTCTCTGTAAATTGTTTGTTTAGAAGCTTACTTATTCCTACTCTTCCTGGGCTTGTCTTCAGTTCCTGCTGAAAAAATAGCAGCTGTAAATGAAACATTGTGTCCTGCTTCACAAGGTTTGTGGAAATAATCCTTATGTGCTTACATATACACTCACGGACTGCTTGGTATTAATTTGAAGGTGAATGTTTCCAGTTCTGGTTGTTTAGTAGACTTTTCTGTGTGAAAAAAAAGTGTTGTGAGTTTTGTGAGAATGTTGTTGATGAGTGCTACAGTCTGTGATCCAGGGAGGAATTATCAAAATGCTATTTCATAAAAATCAAATAAACTCTGTAACTGATCAAGTGGGCAAGTTCACATGTCCCTGTAGTTCTCTGAACATCCTGGCTTGACTCATTTCTACCAGAGAGGTGTCTACACTTCATCATATGTTGGCATGTTCCCTTAGACTCAGCATTCCTCTTCTGTATTAGTTCCTGATAGTTTTTTCATTAATCCTTCAAAAGTGCTGGACTGTTTAATGGAGTCGGTATAAAAAGAATTCATTTTCAGAAAGTCTTCCAGTGTGTTCTGTTTGCTTTCTGCATCTCACTTAAGTGTTAATCAATTAAGTGATTCCGATTCTAGTCACTCCCCAGGTTAGATCTCAGCGATACAGGGATGGATAAATGTACTCTGTAAATTAGGTGTGAAACGGTTGGGGAAATGCACAAGCTGGTGCTCTGCAGAGCCAAGGCAGGTCTGGCTGGGCTTTATTTTAGCTCATGTGTGGGCAGGCTGGCAAGGCTGGTGCTGAGCTGGAGGCAAGTGGATGTCCTGGGAAGAAATTGCTCCTGTAGGAAAATGCTCAGGTGTTAATTTTCTACCTGTTCTTTTCTATCACTTTATTACTTGAGTTCTGTCACCTGGGCTGTTTTGTTCTGCTCTTCTGCTTTTTTTTTTACACTTCTAAAATTCTTAATTGATAGTTGTGAGTCACAGGCCATCAGGTGCCACAGTTTTCCTTACAAACAGGACCAGAATATTTAAACAAAAAATTGTTGCCAACTCTCTTTAAGGATTCTGCCTAAAAAGTACAATTTAATTTATGATATTACACAGACAGTGAAAATAAAGCTTGTGTTTCTTTGATATAATTATTTCAATATTATATTTATTATAGGTATATTATGATAGGCAGAATTGTAACTGAGAGTGGCTCTTCCCTGGAAGTGAATGTCTGATGATGCCCAGTATAATCTCTAGTTGAACTGGCCTGGATGTAATTAATTGGTTATTGATAGAAATCCATTTATGTGCTCTGTGAATAGTGGAAAAAATATCAGAAGTCGACGTGCAGCTGCCTCCACTTTCCTGGTTAAGAATCTTCCAGTCTTGAAAACCCAGCCATGGCAGATGCCAGAGTTGCAGACCTGGGCCTGCTATAGTCTCCACTTAAGATGCTTCCACAAAATTCTTTTGCCCACTCTGAAATAATTTCACTGAATATATCTTACCCCTAGAATTTACATATTCAGCAACCTGCAAATTCTGCTCAAGCTGTGAGTTTTAGAGGGTGTCTAATGTTCTGTTTAAAGGTGAGGATCTTGTTATATTTTTTCTATAAATTTTATGAGCATTTTATATAATGATGTTCCTGTCATGCTTTTGGCCATGAATCAGCACAGCATTTCTGTGCAGGCTTTAATTGAAGCGTGGAGTTGTCTTGCTGTGCAAATGTTGAAGTCAGTGAGACTATTAATTAAAATTAAGTATCTGCATAAGTGCTTTTGCTAAAAATAAGTTGCTTCATAACAGCTTTGGGCCATATTTGGGAAGGAGGGGGTTGTTTTTTCCAAACTTTGGAAATAGGTATATAATTCTCTCTGAACTGCACGATGATAAAATGTAGCAGCAATACCAGAGGGCAGAATGTTGATGGGAAGAAGTGTGAGCTTTCTGCCTTGTCAGATGTCACCTAAGCTGCTATTTATTGATTTTTAAACAGAATAAAACTGTTATGGCTTTTGTATTGCACAGAGACTGGTGGAAAACTTGAGAAGTTACTGCTTAAGCTGCTACTGTAGTGGAAGCACACAAGTGACAAAAATCAATCAATTCTTTATCTTTGTTTCCGAGTGCCTGGTTACAACTCTGTTTTTCTTCCATCAGTTACTTAAAGTTGGAGCTTCTCAGAGTGAGTCTCCTTAGCTACTTGTGCTGTGTATCATTTGCTTTCTAGCTGTATTTGAAGTTATTAAAAATATTACCAGGGAATACTGAGCTGTGGCTTTTCCCATATGTATTAGACAATTTACAATACAGATTTACTGTACAATTTACCTTATAAAATGATCTGATTTATTAATTCTCACAGTACCTTGGCAAAATAGCATCCTTTTATCTCCTCAGTCTGGCTCTTCACCAGACTCACTTTATCATGCCAGGCTGTTATTTTTTTTCAGAGTTCTTTCAAAAATAGATTCCTTACAAGCTCTAGCACTCCTCACCTGCAGCAAAGCAATAAATTAATAGTGGAGGGAAGAGATCACTGGAAACATGGAAAAGGGGAAAATGTACCAAGCTGCCTGTGCTTTTAGGTTTCTCATTGCACATTTCTGTCTCTTCCAACACTGATCTAAAGATCTCTGACCTGCCTTTTTGCAAGTGTGCATAAAGCATGGCCATGGAGTTAAGCAGGAAAAGATGATGGACCCTGTTTCATGTGATGCCAGCCTGGATGAAGCCTTGTTTGCCTGAGGTCACACAGAGATCTGGTGCAGGATTGGAGCACAGGAGTTTTCTGACCACAGGATGATTCTTCTGATGTGTGTTGGTTTCTTACTGCTTTTCGTAATTATTTATCATTTACTCCATGCAGAAGCTGAGAATCCCAATTGTATGTGAATGCAGTGATTCTTGCTGAGTATCACATGGTTGTTTATCAAAGTAGGACTTTGTAGGTTCCTATTTGAAGTAATTTATTAATATTGTTGATGGGGTTGCATTTGCTTAGTGTCACTGCCAAAGGTTTTTGTAAAGCACTGTCACATGGACACAAAGCAAAATTTACATTGTTTGGGGAAAAAATACCGATGTTGCCGTCTTTACTATGAGCATGTCAGTTGCTCTTTATTGCTTTTTAAATTTGATTTTGTTGTTGTGTGGCGAGCTTTTCAGTAAACATAGTGGTTTCATTTATATGACACTAGAATTATTGTTAATGCCCAGTTTCATACTGCGAATTACGTATGTAATATTGTGTCCAGTGGGATCCTGTATCACAAAATTTGCATAGTTATAGTGCTGGTGACATCGTATCTCATACAAAGAACCCAGGGACCTGATACAATATCAGTAAAACTGTCTCCTAGGTATGATTCAAACAGTTTTATTAGCAACATATGGGGTATGAAGGAGCCACAGAGGGTAGTTTTGAGTGTAAGGGTGCTGGCCTATCTTTTTCAGCCTGTAATTATATCAGTCCTCTTCTATGGCATTATTTGTTGCTGCTCTGGGATTGCAGAAAAATAACTACTAATATGATGACACAAAGGATCAGAATAAATTATATTTGTTGACTTTACAAGAAATTCATTGGCAGAAAGGCTTACTGTCCAAAGCTTGGATGTCATTTCTGGTGCAGCTTCAGAGCTAAGCCACTGCACTAAATAATATAGTTTTGAAAGTGTTAGGATTTTCTGGCAGTCTTATCCTGCTGTATTGGATGCTTTTGTGATCTGACAGATACAAGGAAGAAACTTTTTGGCTGCATTTTGGTTTTTAATCTTAAGCTAAAGGAGTGCATTTTGTTTAATTGGTAGTGGGATATTGAACTCTTGTTCCCCAAATGGAACATATTCTAATTAATCATCTTGAAATAAAGAGTTCATAATTTAAATTATGACATTAAAAACTTGCGAAAATATAATTAGAAAATTACAGTAGTGCTCTGTTTAGTTGTACTTCTTAAAGTCATGAAATATAAAAAAATAACTTCTATGTGTTGTAAAAATGATAAAAGTTTAGGGGTTTAATGTTTCTGCCAGTTGGCTGAAGAGCCACAGTTTGTATGTAGCTCTTAAAGAGAAATAGTATTTGACTACTTCCCAGATAATTTTTTCAAATCCGTGTGTTTTAAAACACTGGGCTGAGCAATGTCTCTTTGCACAAGAGCCTGTGTAGGGAATTGGGACTATAATTTGGACTTAAGTCAGAGTTACTTCTGAAGATTTTTATTCCTTATTAAGGTTCAACATGGGACAAAGAGTCTGGGACCTCTGTTCTGCTTCACAGAGGTGATGTTGGAAGCATCTTTTCATCTATTTGTTTCCATTCCATACAGTGGTTGCAATAACGTAATTAATATATAATTTTATCTGGAAGGGATCCTTAGAATTGTTCATCCCTTGTTTTCAGGTAGGATGAAAGTTTTTGAATAATTCCTGACTTAATTATGCATTAAACAAGATTATTTAAAAAAAATCTAATTTATAACTTAATTGCTAAACTTCTTTCTTAGGGTTCAAGCTCTCTGGTGGCACTTTGTTGTTTTTATGAGCTTTTCTGACTTCCAGAAACTTTTGAAGATAATTGCAGGTGATTGAGGAGCTGTTTTAACTTGTTCCCATAGTATCCAACAGTAAAGGACCTCAGACTTTGACAGTTTGTATTTGTTTTGAAAAATATCCTCTCATCCTGTATCTGCTTTATCTTTTTGGGATCTTGGACTGGCAACTCTCACAAACTTGCTGCTGTTGAGAATCTCAACTTCTTCTGTGAAAGTTGAAGTAAAATTGTAATAGGCCTTGTAATTTTGAGAAATAAGTATAAATATGTAGTGAGACTTGTGATTGAGCAGTGGGCAGATGTCAGCTTGTAGGTGCATAAACATCACAATCTTCTGATCTTTGTGTGCAGTTGTTTCCTGGCTCCAGCACAACCAGCTACAGGGTGAAATGGTCATTTCCAGTGTACCTCAAAGTCAGCTTGCTCTTTAGACATCATTAAGCATAAACTTGTACTGGTTTAATGCAACTTTTTTGCCTTTTTAATGCCATTTTGCTTTTTTCATATTTTTTTTCTCCTTTCCCATATCATTTTTTGTTTGGAGTAGAAAGTTCACACCTACTTTGCTAAAGATGGTAAAGGAGTAATTTCTGAAATTAACTATTAAATAAAAAAAGTTATATAAACATATCTGGACATCACATCATAGGGACTTCAGAGCTGTCTCAGGAGCCTCTAGAGCCACTCATGTTAATTGTTGCATATCTTGTAAATGTGTTTATTTCAAAGTACTGGAAGCCTTTCAAGAAATTTCTGTATTTAAAAGGGCAAAAAGGATGTCACAGTGGATTTAGCCCAGGACAAAATAAAGTAAAGGTTAACTTGGACTTCCATCAGTGAAAGCTTAAAAGCTAAAAATAAAAATAAATGCTGGTCACTATGGTTTTGTGATAGAAGGATTTGTGAGACAAAGCTGATTTTTTTTTATAGGATTGTGTGTCTGGCCTTTATTGCTATATTTAACTAATTTCTTTTGAAGCATTAAATCTTTGCAATTAAGTATTTTGATATAAAAACTTAGGTTGTATGCAGCTGAGACAGAAAAGATTAAAAAATGTCCTGTTGCTTAAAGTGTAACTTTAAATGAGATGAGAAAGGCCTATGCCTTGTGGTTCCCCAGTGTGTTCATGGCCCACTTAATCAGCAATTTCAGCAACTGATGATTTAATTTTGCTGCTTTATTTTTCAGATGATGCAAACAATGCTGGAGAAATACATCTGCACTTAGTCACATAGTTCAGTCATCAAAATACAGGAAACCTATAGCTGGGAAACCCCACTGTGAGAATATGAGGGGAGGCAGAAAATAGAGGAAATTCTGTTGAAATGAGAAGGTTTTTTTGCTGTGAGTGTCCAGACACTGAAACAAATTGCCCTCAGAGGCTCCATCTACAGAGATACTCAGAACTGGAGGTGGTCTTGGGGACCCTCCTGTTCTCTGGTTTGGGCAGAGGGCTTGGCCTGGTCACTCTCTGGAGGTCCATGATTTTGGGATCTCCTGCTGTTTGCCTTTATCTCAGGTGTGGTCTGTCTTCACAGACTTTATTAGACCAAGGAAGCTATTTGGGATAAATATTTGTATGGTGTAGTACTGGGCAGTATTTGGATGGAGCTTTTTCACAAAATCACAGAATGGTTTGGGTTGGAAGGGACCTTAAAGATGATCCAATTCCAACCCCTTGCCATGGGACACCTTTCACTAGACCAGGTTGCTCCAAGGCCCATCCAGGGCTGGTCTTGAGCACTTCCAGGCATGGGGAGACTACAGCCTCTCCAGGCAATATTTAGCCTCTTCTTAGCCTAAAACAATTGGGAAGTTAGACCAGATGATCTCGAATTCTCTTTTCTTTTCTCCCCCCAACTCTATTTAGATTGAAGAATGCTACTACATTCAGGAAAATTGCACTTTGAAATATGTCCATTGGACTGAAGCAGAGAGGATGGATTGGAAGAAGTACTGCTCACCACTGAGATCCATAGCCAAGATTCCCAAACTGCTTTGGTGAAGACCTGTGAAGCAGCACCACCTGGTATTTTACTGCTCCCAGTTTTTAATGCAGGTAATAATGCTTCTGATAAGTATGATGTGTTTGTTAGTTGAAAAGGGGAGAGAATTCCTGTTAGAGAGGCTTGATGGGTTTGGAATTCTTGGTGTTACTAGATGTCTACTAATGATTTTTGACTCTGCTTGCCTTGAAATGATGGCATAGTTCATGTTGTACTTCTAGTATATGGTAAGTGTGACAAGCTTACAGGTTTTGGGAATCAAAGGAATCTTTCTTTCAAGACACAATTAGCAACATGTTTGATTTATCCTTTTCTCCTTGTCAATCAAAGCCTGGATTCATGTGGTTGCAGCAGAGAAGGGGAGATGTTAAGGTCATGAATGAAGTATGTCTGTTAACAATTAGGCTGCACCTGTACTTCAAGTAGACAGGCTTCATATGGCTGTAAAAGAGTGACAGACATCTGGAACCTACAGCAAAATAGGAAGAGGTGACCAAAAATATTTGGCCATTCAGATATATATTTATTTACCACCCCACTGCCTTCCCCCAAAAAATCAGCATATGTTCAAACTAAAGATAGTCAGCAGTGAAATGAGATTGTATTTTATAGTTTTGGGAAAATAGTTTCCCTCACACTGAGAATTAATAAATTTGGTTGTATCTTTGAGTTAAAATGACACTTCAGCATAACTTCTGTGCCTCTAAATCTGCTCTAAGCCTGGACTGTTTAAGGAAACAAGCTGATGTGACATAGGGTGTGTCAGTGCCATTCCTTCTTTTCTCCCCTTTCTTTTCCAGTAACTTCTGAATTCATCAGGCAACCTGTACTGAATTTACCAGAAGAGTAGGTGCTACAGGAAGTAACAGACTTTCAGCTACTCACATGAAATCCGTGCCAAGGACTCTGTATTTTTAAGCTGTGAATTCATTTATGATTAATGTTTTAATTATTTGTTTGTGTCCTAATTTCTGCCATGTTTCAAATTTAATTAAGTTGAGATACAGGGACAAGCAACAAATTCCAGGTCCTTCCTTCTTTCTCAAATTGCTTACAACCACCACAGTGCTTTCTCACCAGGGGGTTTTGCCAGAGCTGTGATGCTTCTAAGGCTGCTTCTTGCACAGAAGTAGTCTCATGAATTGGGCAGAGATGCAAGTTGCAAAACCATAAAGGAGTGTTGTGTTCTGGTGTGTGTCAACAGGTAGAAGGGGACAGGTGGGACGCCCCTGTCCTGAGCTGGGGACAAACAGCCTCCTGTGGGGAGAGCAGTGTCTCTGTCTCCCAAGTGAGAGAGCTTGATGTGATGAAAGAAAAAAAAGAAATGCAGTTCACACAAATATTACATGTAGTGTAATTTTTATTAATTTTGTATTATTTTTTACCATAAACTGTAAAAATGGTATGTTTTGAATTCCTCCTAACGTGCAGCCATCTATGATTTGCATTATATTGGATAAAGTTTTCAAAACTTTGAGAGTTTGAACTGCTATTGTCAGAAATTATTCAAACATTCAGGTGCCCAAGTCTCATTGCAACTCCATGAAATTTTTACCTTCTTTGAAAATGAGCTGAAAATTACTTGGGTATTTTTTCTAGAATACTTTATGCAAAATTTCATCTAGTGTGCAGCACAGGAGAGGCACAGACACTGAAATACCCTGAGTACAGGTGAAACAATCACAAGCCTGAGGGAAATGGGTGTTTATTGGAGTGAGTGGAGATCAGGTGGACACCACCAGTGCTGCCCTTGGAGGTGACTGACTTCCAGTGTCTCATTATTCCAGGTGTATCCTGGGGGGTAGGTATGCACAACCTGTCCATCTCTGACTCAATTCACACTTCCGTGACAGTTAAGTGGCTCCATAAGTGTTGCTGATTTCTACGTGCAGGCTTTGGCACCCAAGTGTTATTGTTAAGCGTAAAAAAAATAGATTGGTGTCAGCTTACCTAACTTCTCAAAATTCTTGGAGGCTTGCAAATGATAAAGCTTAATTTAACACCAGGAAAGGAAGAATATTTTCTCTGTGAGGGTGGAGAAGCCCTGGCACAGGGTGCCCAGAGAAGCTGTGGCTGCTTCTGGATCCCTGGGAGTGCTCAAGGCCAGGTTGGACAGGGCTTGGAACAACCTGGCATAGTGGAAGTTGTCCCTGCTTGTGGCAGGAGATTGGAACAAACTGTTCTTGAAGGTCCCTTCCAATCCAAATCATTCTGATATTCTGCAGTTTTCTCCTGCTCTCTAGATTGTTACTGCTAGAAGCTTTATTTTTTTTCTGATTTATGAAAACACAGCACTTGAAAATCTGAGGAATATGTCTTAATGCAAAGCACAACAATATCCTGAGTTCAAACAGCAGCAGTGAGGAAGGAGCACAGACACTTGAACCGTGTGGTTACTACTGTGAATGTACTTCAGGGACTAAAACTAGAACCCTTTCTCACGCTTTCCCCGTGCAGAAGAAAAGGCAAATGCAGACCTTGAATTGGTACATGGTGTGTACTCATATCTGTTTATAGATAGGCTGATAGATTTTTTTCCTGACAACTTAAATTTGAATATTATCTACTGGAAATTTCACAGGATTCTGGTAAACAGTTAATTATTTTTAGGTGATTTCCAGTGTGAAAGTCATTAACTCACTGTTTCAGCATATTTGGTGACACTGTCTTAATTTTTTATTTTGTTAATGAGACAATGCTGATGTAGTTACTCATGTTTACTGGGAAACAACAGCTGGATGGGTGCTAGCTGGAACATGCCAGTTCAGCTGGGCCAATGTGCTTGGTAGGACCCTGGTGTAGTCAGAATATATCTTGCAGAAGTAAACCTTAAAATTCAATTTTCTGTCTTGTATCTTCTATTGTTTGGGTATTTTTAATTTTTTATAAATATATTCTTAGAGCAGAGCAATTCTAAGCATGTCTTATGGACACACAAACAATTTAAAAATATTAATTAGGATGGGCTCAAAGTCTTCTAAATAAGTACTTTATACAGAAATAGATTTTTAAAATTTATATACATCCCTTCCCTTCAGGGATATTTAATTTTTTACTGGCTTAGAGACCTTGTAGCAGAAGAGGGGGGTGGATCTGTAGGAACCAATATTCTCACTGAGGTAGTCTGTGCAGAACTCTTGATCCTGGCTCACCTGGAGCATCAAAGTTGTGGAGTAAATCTTGGATTTTGGAGTGTGGTAGTTTTGAAGCACTGAATGAGCTTTCTAGGCCAACTGGTTCATCTCAGGTTAGAATGGAAACTAAAACCCCTCCCTGCATGTAGAGGGGCGAAGCCTAAAGAGGAAATAATGACTTAAAATACACTTTCATCTGCTGTACTGAAAGAAGATAAAGGTGAGGGTTTTTTTTGGGCTTTTTTAAACTCTTTATGCAGACAAACTGCATTTTGTCATGTAGTTTTTTGGCAATTTGATTACAGCCTTAAAAATGCATAAGTGACTGTACAATCCTAAAAACATTTGACAAAAGCTAGTTGTGTGTTCTGTGGTCAGCAAAAACTTACTGGTTGGTGTTGCATGTTTTTAGTCTGTGAGGCTGTTGGCAGCTGAAGGAGTTGTGTATTTCTATATCCTTTGTGAAGTTGTAATGAAAATGAAGTTATCATTGTGAAGCTTCCAGTTTTGACAGTGAGAATGGCCCTTTGATCTCCGAAGGCTGCTGGATTCTCCATATAAGTTGAAACCATAAACATTTTATGGCACAAGATGAGTTGCTGGGTTTCAAACATAAATTTAGAAAGAAAAAGGGAAAAAAAAAAAGAGTGAATGCCTGCATCAGTGAATGTATTGAATTGCTGCAGTAAATAAGAGCCATATCGTGTTTGGTAACTTCTGGGCATTGGGAAATTTTAGATTACAGGCGAAATGGATTTGCAGACATTCTGTGGGAAGAAATTACTTTATTTTAGTAAAATAGTGCTTTTTGTTCAGCTTGTATTGTCCAGATTGCTGAAGAATTTTACCAGATTAAGTATTTCTGTGTATTAGTCATTGTGGAAGGAGAATGGAGTCCAAGACCATGGGCCAAAACCACAGGCTGTAACTTTCTTTTGCATAGAAGAGCATGCAGGGAAAAGAGTATTTTCCTCTTCCTTCTTTGAAAAACAAAGGAGATTGACATCATTTTACTCTTTCAGTCAAGTGTCACTCATCCTGAAGTTGTAATAATCAATTCAGAATGGCTACTTACACTTCTTTACAAAATTGGATGAAAGAGCTTTGCAGATAAGTTAAAGACCACAGGAAAAAAAAGCTCATAACTTCATAACTTTAAACTGAATGAGTTGTTTCTTTGAATTGCTTGTTTTTAGTCATGTTGCCATAGGTATCAAAGCAATGAGCTATTATCATTCCTTTGTAAGGATTGCTGCTGTTTTATATTCACGTTGCAGCAGATCAAAGGATGGGTCTGCAGACACAGAAGGGAAGGTGTGTTGTTTCAAAGATATGCAAACACACCTAGAGTGAGCTGGTCCAGGTACTGCGGATGTGCTGACAGGGATTTGCAGATGGTAGCAGCATTGATTCCTTCCTGAAAATCTTTATCTTGGTTGCTGAATCTTTTTTCTGAGTTTTTTAAATCTGTACTAGCTAAAACTCACTCAGATGCTGCTGCTCCCCACACTTACAGCTTTGTCTTGCTGTTTGGAAGGACCTGGCTTGCTAGCTGCCACTGAGTGTTGTGATACATCCTGTTCTTACTGATCTGTGTTCAGCTCTGCTTCACCCAAAATGATGTCTCCGTCTGAAGTGATTTACAGAAAACTATTGAAACTATTGCCCAGAGCAGCTGTGGCTGCCCCGTTCCTGGGAGGATTCAAGGCCAGGTTGGATGGAGCTCTGAGCCACCTGGGATAGTGGAAGATGTTCCATGGCAGGGAGCTGGAATGAGGTGATCTTTATGGTCCCTTCTAACCCAAAATTTTCTATGATTAGGTCTTTGATACCTTAGAAGAAATCTGAAGACCTAAACATTCTCAGAATGGAGGAATGTCTCAATAGTTTCTGCAATGATTGTAACCAGCTGTGCATCTCCATGTAAGCTGTGTACTGATTACTATCAGTCTGTGAATTAAGGGGATATTTTGGTTTAGACTTTGGGAAGACCTTAGAACCGCCTTGCAGTGCCTAATGGGGCTTCAAGAGAGCTGGAGGGGGACTTCGGACAAGGGCCTGGAGTGGCAGAACAAGAGGGAGTGGCTTCACGTGGGCAGAGGGCAGGATTAGATGGGATGTAAGGAAGAAATTCTTCCTTAGGGTGGTGAGGCCTTGGCACATTTTGCCCGGAGAAGCTGTGGCTGCCCCTGGAAGTGTCCAAGGCCAGGTTGGACACTGGGGCTTGGAGCAACCTGGGATAGTGCAAGGTGTCCCAGCCCATGGTAGGAGATTTGGAACAAGATGATCTTTAAAGTCCATTCCCACTCAAACCATTCTGTGATCAAGGAATAAATAGAAAAAATTAAATTTGGCATCAAAGATATCAAGTGTTACTGCAACACATAGTGAGAAATTCTGGCTTAACCTTGTGCATAACTTTATACATGTGACTGCTAGTAGTTCTGGTGTGAGCCACTCATCTGCCTGATGCTGCTCCCCATCACAAAGAAGTGATGGTTTCATTTAATTTTCAGTAAACACATCTAGTCAAATCATGGAAACACAACCTAAATGAGCAGAGCTCCCAGCTCACTCTTGCAAGCAGAACTGTTGGAACCTGTAGAGATTCTTGTACCAAACCCAGGGTATTTGGGAATAACTGTTATTGTTTTTACACTTGCACCTTTTTGTACTGTTTTTATTTAGTGTCATTTCACTAAATCATAGTTTAGTTTAATCCTAACTTGAAAGACCTGCTTTAAAGCTGCATGCAGTGACTGATTTTCTTTTGAAGACTTGAATCTATTCACAGAATCTCACTACTGTTTTTAAGTAACTTCTTTGCAATGTATTCTTTCAACTTTGGAAATTCATTAGCTGTAAACCACGTGTAAAATGTCTTCAGTCTTTGAACTGATATTTTATTTAGAAGCCTGGCATATCTGTGAATCTAAATTAAAAACAAAAAGCCATTTAGTGAGGAAATAATAACAAAACATTACAAATAGTGTCTGAAGAGGCTGTTAGTTTGCTCAGGAATTTGCTGCCTCATTATTTGTAATAGTGAAACTACTCCTTACCAATCACACCAATCCCTTACTTGAAGAAATGAAAGTGGTGTTTACAGTTCTGGTTGGAAAATACTGAGTTAGGCTTACTGAGCCATATTCTGCATTGAAGTGAAATGTAAGAACCCAAACAATAGTTTGGAGTGATCATTTCAACATGATTGCAAACAGGATTCTTAGTATCTTTTTGGAATGTCTACAATTCTCCAAAACTTATGACTAAATGCACCTCAAAACTTGATGTCAGCTGGTCCAAAACTGGAGTGAAAGAACCTGGAGGTGAGTGTTCAGAGCTGCTCCAGGAGGTGCACTGGTTGTGCTGGTGGATGGTTGTGTTATGGGGTAGTTTTTGCTCTGTTGTTTCAAGACTGAGATTTAGGTAGTGACTAAACTTCTCTTTATCATGGATGATTGAACTTAAGAAACTTCTGGTTTGAATAATTATGCTTTACCTACTTTTTCCAGTCCCAAAATACCTGCTTTTTTAGTGCCATCAATGCATAAACTCATTGTGAGTAAATTGTAAAGTGAATTTGTTTTTAATCAGTCATTGAGGTAGATGTTTTAATAATTTTGAAAAGTTAAGTAGCTTATGTAAAAAGTTGCCGAGTTGCATATTTTTCTTGTTTTATAAAGCTTCAACATTTTTGTCAAAAAAATTGTGCTCTAAATAACAGGTGAACATGATTAGAGGGATGGAGCACCTTTCCTGCAAGGAAAGGCTTACAGAATTAGGATTGTTCAGCCTGGAAAAGAGAAACTTCAGGGTGATATAATTGTGGACTTCCAGTACCTGAAGGGAACCTGCAGAGTGGAGAGAGACTATTTGTGTGTTCATGGAGTGACCAAGGGGGAATAGATTCACACTGACAGAGCACAATATGAGATGGGATACTGGGAAGGAATTCCTCCCTGTGAGGGTGGGGAGGCCCTGGCAAGATTGCCCAGAGAAGCTGTGTCTGCTCCATGCCTGGAAGTGTCCAAGCCCAGTTTGGATGGGGCTTGGAGCAGCTTGGGATGGTGGAAGGTGTCCCTGTTTGTGGCAGGATGAGATAGAAGGTCCCTTCCAACCCAAACCATGCAATGGTTTTGTCTCTCAGTGACCAATATAAAGTGACTGTTTGCAAGTCACATACGTTTTGTAACTGCTGCTTCCTAAGCACCATCTTTCAGAAGGTTCAGTGTGTTCTCTTTGAATATAAAGCAGTTTGGTAACACTGGAAATGCTTTAGAGAACAGCAGCAACTTGTTATATTGAAAGACTTGAAGAGGCAATACATTAGGCTAAAAGCAGTGGCAGTACCTGCAGAGCTCACTGTACGTGCCCTTAAGCAAAAGATAATAATTAGTTGGTTGTATTCCCATGCAAACCTGCCCAAGTGTCGATGTTTATGAATTGCAAAGATCACCAACTCGAGCTCTGAGCTGCCAGAGTTGTTTATTCCCTTTCAATTTTTAATGTACCTGTAAGATGTTTTGATGAGGGCATTTAACCCAAAGAGATTTGCATGCCATAATCATGCCTCTGGTGATTTCGGCACAAAAGTGAGGGTAGTCCTTCAATATATTTTGAGTGCTAACTTCCACTTCACTATTAATAATGAACATTAAGAACATCTCTGAAAAAATCTTTATATTTCATTGGCCAAACAGGATTTAGTTGCTTGTGGGATGATGGTCATTAAAAGTGGTGAAGTATCTGCTGTTGGGTAGCCTGAGGAGTGAGAAGTTGCTCACAGCTTGGGAATACCTGCTTTGCTAATTAGTTCATACACATTCAGCTCAAGTGATTTGCACTTCAGTCAAAATGAAATATTTGACTAGAATCGACTTTCCCCAGCATTCTGGTACAGTGGGTGCTGCTGCTGTCTTCCCTAAAACCACAGGTATAACAACTTTGATTTAAATGAAAATAAAATGTAAATGACAACAGCAAGTTTACACTGGATAGTAGTTTTTTGTATGTATAATTTGTAATACATTTAAAAATACAGTGTGTATACATACATGAAATTAGTTTTTACCATGTATATTTTAAGGCATGTGTATGCAGGCTCCTTAAAGTTTTACCTTTCTGTTATTTCAGAAGTCTCAATATTTCATTTCATATTCCTGTAAATACAGCAAAACTAGTAAAAAATAAGATAGAAAATGGGTCTGAGCCTCCTTGTTCCAAATATTCCATGTTTGATGGAGATGTGGTGAGCTGGTGAGTAACTTTGGATTAGCTGAATTTGGGGGGAAAGAAGTAAAAAATTTTTTTTTTTTCAACTGGAAGATGTTAACATGAAGTCTTAATATGAAAGCTCCTTGAGTTATCAGGTTTGAGTTCTGCTTAGCCAAAGAACCATAAAATTCCACTTGGGGATGGAAGGAAGTAACATAATTATTAATATTAATAACAATTATTTTCAGGACACAGAATTGCAAAATTATTTGGGAAAAAGGAATCATGGGAGTATATATTACCTGAACCATATTTAAGACAATTTAAAACTGAGCTATCTGAAGGATAGCCACACCACACAGGGCAAAATATCAAAGTGATAAATTAGAGTAGCCATGCTGAGGAAATACAGCTAATTCTTGAGCTGCAGAAGAAGTCTCTAAAAATTGTGGTAAGACTATCCCCAGTATAAATACAGCTGGTGGTATTTTGGTATAATTCTATTAGTTGTCATGGCTCTGTTTAGGAGATCTCATTGTGCCAGTGTGAATATGGAGCTGTGAATATAAAGCTGGGACATGTTTGGAGCGTGTATGTTCGTCATCTTATATATTACATAAAATAGACATGTATATAATATTTGTTTATAAACATCAATTAGGTAACAAGACTCTTATTATGTAATGGCTATTATATAATATATCAAAATATATAATATAACATCTAGATTATTCCATGTGAGCCCAGTCCTGGGAGCTCTCATGTGAGTAGGTGAAGTTCAAGAGATGGTGGCAGAAGCAGACCTGGTGTATTTTTTAGAAGCCTTTGCTTAAGAGCAGCCCTGTTTCAGCCACGTGCTTTTCTGGAAAACAGCCTTTTCTTAGAAAATTTTAAGCCAACTAACATATTAACTTCAGTTTTGTAGCAGATAACAATTTTTTGAGATCGCAGGAGATAGTGTATCAGGTGTTGGTAGCCTTCATTAGTTTCTCAGTAAATCTCCTCCAGGAGGTTTTGCAAAGCTTTACTGATGATTCATTAATGTAAAATGAGTTAATTTAACCTCAGATATTTCTCAAATGATCATGTGAGCAGAATCTCTCATCCTGGACTTTCTTCCACTGCTTACCTGTTTCTGGTTTTTCAGGTAAAATAAGGTTACTCCTCTGCTCTAACAACTCTACAGAATTCACACCTTGTTTTTTTTTTAATTCTGTTTTCAAACATAGGTACTTATTTTCTGAACACTTAATCAGAACAAAGTGATTTAATTCTGTCAAATGCAGCCTTATCTAACACTTTATATTTCTTTTGCTGATAATTTAATGTAGGTGCTGCTGGAATAGTTTACTAGGTTGGTGAAAACAGAAGGATCTCTGTAACAAAAAAATACATCTTTTTTATCAAAAATTAGTACAAAAAGTTATTTGGAACATTCCAACAAAATAATTGTCTCACTGATGTAATTTAATGGAAATGGTATGTACAATCCCAGTAACCTTTAGGCAGAAATAAATAAAATCTACAAGTAAAGAGGTTTACACATGCAAAATATAAATTCTGTGAACATAACTGAAGCATTGAAGAGCCTGAACAGCAGTTGTCGGAATTCTGTAAGAAAATGATTCCTCAGAGTTGTAAAACATGAAGAAAAGCACTTGTAGAGTCCTACCTAAACCCTGTAAACAGGGATTTTTTTCTTCTGCAAGAGGTAAGCAGTTGCTGCAGAGTGTTACTACTTCTGTGATAGTTGATTCATCCCTTTGCTATGCAAATTTTAAGTATACAAGGATTCAGTACTTTTATTTAAGAAATATGCCTGCAGGCTGTATTGGTAGGCTTTAGGGAGATATCTGGTTTGGTGTGAAATAAATAGTTGTTCAAAGATCACATGAATTTATGTCTTAGAAGATGAAAAGTGACGCTGTGAGCGTTTTGAGAGCACCTCCCTGTACCCAGCACATGAGCTCACCACTTGGTTTTGGTTTTTAAAAGAAACCTCACCAACCTCATGGAAAATCACAGAGCAGCAGTGTATCACCTTAGAAATGCAAGAATTAGGGCTTGAATTTGAGACACTCCAAGCTCTGGGGGTTTGATCCTTGGAGTAAATCCTTGCTGGTGCTGGTCGAGGGAATAGTTGCCTTTGGTCCAGCTTCTGTCTTCAGCCCATTTGAGTGCTCAGCTTTTAATGAAGGGATTTAAATGCCATATTTCAGGTTTATGTGCTAGTTGTAGACATCCAAGTCTGCATATTTTGAGTAAAACAGGAGGAAAGAAAAACAAACCTGAAAGCATTTGTGTGAGAGACAGCTTTGGTATTTACAGTTGGTGTTGAAGATTTGTCTTGCTAAAGAGAGCAAAGCATTCACTGACAAGTTATTTGCTGCCTAATAGGAGCCACATTTTAATATACAATTAAAAAGTTATAATACAAATTTAATAAAATTTAGGTTGTAAACCAGCTATTTGATTAAGCCCAGCCCCTTTTTATTCTGTTACTGTCAAAAATATTAATCAACTCTTCCCTACAATATGAAATTCACTCTTGGTATCCTTTCTCTACCCCAGCATCATTCTTTCTGCAGTAGTTTCTTTGCTGCAGAGGAGCAGCATGTTTGGGAAATATTTATTTCTTTTCTGTGAATAACTTTATCTTCATTAATATAACTGTAGTGAGGACTTTTATGCCTTAATAATCTAAACTAAAGAAATTAACTTGCTCGTTACATCTTGGTATAGATGACTGCTACTTCTGATTTAGTGTAGATCAGCCCAGAAATGTGAATGCCTGAACTTACTGTGTGCATACTCAGGTAATAGCAACTGAAATTAAAAATTCTGGTGCTTGTTTACATAAAAAAGTCATTACAGTGATTTAAAGAATTGATGGAAGCAAATTGCTGTTCTGTAGGTGAGGTGGCAGCAGCCCTTCCCTGTGTGCCTCTTTGTGTCTCCCTTTCCTACCTTCCCCAAATGTACTCCCTCATCTTAACTTTGTCATTTTTAATTCGGTCCTATTGTTTCCATTGAGAGGGATTAGTAAAGATAAATTTTAGCTTTTCTAGCATTAACTTTAGCTTATATCTGTCACATGTTTCCTAGATAAACTAAATACTACCTTTTTTTTTTCTCTACCCTGTCACACTGCATTTGAAAGAACCAGTCTACCTAGAGCTGGGTACTGAGTTTTTAATGAGGAAAAATGATTGATAGTTGTATATTTTCAGAAGTTTTATATATTTTTTTTATGCTGCTAGCCTTTCCTGATTGTCAGTGACCATGGGAACAGTGCAGAGCTGTGGGCCCCTGTGTCTGGTGTTGCTTGGTGGAGGTACAGCTGCCAACCTAATGGCCTGAATGGTGACCTCACCTGGCTGCTGGGAACTTCCAGATAGTGCCAATTAGGCATGGAAGCAATTAAAATAATGTACTTGGCACTGGTGAGGCCACATTTCAAATACTGTGTTCAGTTTTGGGCCCCTCATGACAAGGACATTGAGGGGCTGGAGTGTGTCCAGAGAAAAGGGAGCTGGGGAAGAGTCTGGAGCACAAATCTGATGAGGACCAGCTGGGGGGCTCAGCCTGGGCAAAAGTCGTAAGTTGGTAAAATTGTTGACATGGAAACACATCACCAAACAACATGAAATAAACTTAACCTGTGTGTCCTGGCCAGTCAAGATCTGTGCTACTGCATTTTTCTGTTCCCAAAAAGGCAGTATGTTTATTATTTGTAGAGAGGAAGAGCAGAAAATGTTATTTTATAGAAAAGCTGCCTGTCTGCATCATAGTCTGTACATGTGTGAGAGCTGATGTTTTCTGCTGTTGCTTTAGGTACAGATTTTTCTGTAGCACTTGAATGCTCAATTCGCTTTCCCGCCTTCTGATTTTACCTGTTCTGACAAACAGTGCACAGATAATTGTTAAAATAGAAATTACCATGATATTTAGGGGTGGTTTTTCTTTCTGAATTTGACAAAATTGCTATATTTAATTTCCATATTCAGGTTCTTGTAGGTAGTGATTTCCTCCTGTGTGTAAGTAATGCTCTTAGCAGCGACAGTGCTTTGAACTGTCACTTCATCCCACTTGAAGTTAATTACTTGAAAACTGGGAGTTTTCTGTTTCTTTTTTTTTAACCAGTTTCCTATCAAGCATCTCCCTGTGCTGAGGATGTCACTGTGAGGTAGGAATAACTGCAGTAAAATGAAGAGCAGAGCAGTTGAGCCTTTGATCATGTGGAGATGTGAGTGTGTGCTGGAGTTTGCGCCGGCGCGTCCCCTCCGGCTTACACTGCCCTGTTCCCAGGGTCCCTGGCTTGGGGGAGATTTGGGAAGTCCTTAGCAGGCTCTGCAGTAAAACCCAAATATCCTCTCAAGCCAGAGTGCTTTAAGTGTTTGCTCAGACTGCTTAGTAGGCACAGAAGGAGGGAGATAATATATTTTTAGCTTTCAAATGCAAAGAAACCTTCCAATTAAAGGAATTCTTGACAATATTAAGTGCTCTGTTCTTGCCGTGTTTGTACCAGATGACGAGGAATGGGGTGGTTTTGATTTTTTTTTTCTTTTGGAGTGGAGGAAAACCTACCCTATTTAATTTATATTGTGGCAGTTTAAAGCATCAAATGGCATACTCTGTATTTCCTGTTCTCGGTAGCTTCTCCAAAAGGATTAGAAAAACAGGCCTCTTATCCTGTGGTGTTGTGAGTAGGACACTGAATATACTAGAATTTAGATACCAGGAGGTTGCTTTCAAAATAATTGCAAAGGATGATCTGATTTTTGTGATTTAATAACTCACTACCTGCAAAGTTGTACAGGTTGTGTGAGAATTTTTCCTGCTATTGGGGGCAATGAAACACAAAAATTGAGATACTTTTTATATATATACATGTGTATATATATTTTTAGGAGAAAATAAGTGTCACAGCTCAAGAGAGAACTCTATAGTGTGAAAGAACATGGGATCATAGGGTAATTCAGATTGGAACAGTTCTTTGGAGGCCACCTAGTCCAGCCTCCTGCTCAGGGCAGAGTTGGTCATAAGCCCATGATCTCTATATCCAAGAGTATGTAATCATGGAATACTTGAGTATTGCATGATCTCTCTGGAGTGTCTGTATTTCATCTAGTGCAACTTTCGAATTCCCATTGAGGGATATGATGCACAAGGCTGCATTTAAATTATTTATATTTTAAAGTGTGCCTTACAAAGACTTCAGGTGATTTTTTTTCTCAAGATTTGGATTCTTTGTGATCAGAATTCAGGTCAGTACAGATTTAAGCAAGTATCTCTTTGGACTGTGTTCTGGGATTATATGTAAAATAGAGAAGTATTTATATTTTTCCTTGGTGCCAACAATGCCTTCCTTGCAGACATTTTTTTCTGTAAAGATTTAGTAAGTCTAATAGTTACTATGAAATACTTATGTCTCCATTCTGCAAAGAATTGAACGAGGTCTTTTTTTCTATTGGCATTTGAAAAGCAGAAAAAAAGTGACTACTACACAGAATTTTATTAATGAATGATTTACACTGGTTCCAGCTGTGACCATGTGATTAGTCCTTCACTGAGCGACAATGGGTATTTTCTTTCTGCTTTTATTTAATTTCCAAGAATGTGTCATCTGTTATGTTAACTGCTGCCAGTATACCCCGTATAAACTGGTATTTTTTATTTCCCTGAAGCATAAGATGAATACCCACCCATATCCTTCTGGAACTAGAGTTTTAAATGAATTGGGAATTTTATTGACTATATCTGATTCAGCAAGCCAAAATCATAAAAGTTAAAATATTTATTAAATGCACTAGACTGTAAGATGCCTTGCTTCCTGGTAGTGCAAAAGATAGAATTTTAAAAGTGAAAATATCTATCTTAATATTTTATTACAGCAATACAACGTGTTATAGAGGTGGACAAGGCTGCAGATTGAAATGTGGATAGTCCAGATTGTTCCTTTCCCTCGACCATATGGTGTAGTTCTAAAAGCCTTTTGTACGCTGTCTGTTCAGTTAATTGTAAACTCTGTCTTTACCGTACCTTAAAAATGAGATATATGTGAACTAAAAGCATATCCTCTGGTAAGTAAAGTTTGCTTGAATAAATCTAAATTCACAGTCCTGGTCTCTTGGTAGATTTTCTTTCTGAGTGAATTTGAAAGTCTTTCACCGTTTCTTGGTAACGAATGTGAAGCCTGTGTGTGTGGAGAGACAGGTTTTTCCATTTCCTCCTCGGGAAAGGGGGGAGATTTGAGGATATAATGAACATTTCATAATATTTTTGCTTGGCAGACAGCTCTGCCAGTGGGTGATGTGCAGGAACATCGAAGATTTCTGACAGATGGATGGTAGGACTGCTAATACACCTACACACGGCGTCTGATGTTCCCGGTGCTGCTCTGATGCCCAGGAACCTCGTGCTCATGCTTTGCTCTGATGTTGCCCAGTGAGAGGTTTCAGAAGAGCAGAACCAAGCTTCACTCAAGATCTTCATACACAGAGAGGGGTAATTCATTATACTCCTCACAAAGCATTTATTATGGAGGCAAATAGGTTTTTAACGTAATAAAGGGGTAAAAAATTAATTGTTAGAGAGTTTCAGAAGCAATTTTATCTTCTATTCTTTCACCATAAACTGTGTGGGAAAAGTGACTGTTTAGAATGCAGATAGGGTTGATACAACTAAAAGGGAAAACACAAAAGAGTAGGAGTCTCACTGAAACTAATTTTCTGTGGGTTCCAACCTGGTTTTAAGCACTGGAGAGTATTTGCTCTGTGTCAGTTTCAGTGTGGCTTTGGAGATAAGAATCCACCAAAATTAAAAAAAAAAAAAAAAAACAAACACAAAAAAAAAAAGCCAAAAAGTTGGGANCCACCAAAAAAAAAAAAAAAAAAAAAACACACACACAAAAAAAAGTAGCCAAAATGTTGGGAATCGAGCAAGAAGTAAATGACAGTAGTGGAGATTGAGATTAATGTGCTAAGAGGCCTCTCATAATGAGACTTCCTGATCTCTGCTGCATATCTGAAGTTTTTGTTGGATTTCAGATCTTTCTCTCAATGGCTGAATGCAGAGGAATTGGTAACCTTAGCGGATATTAAAAAGAAAAAATGCAACTTTTTGTGCCTACAGAGGTTAAATAACTTCTGACTTTTGTGCATGCAGAAACGGAGAAAATTTTTCAAAATGGAAACAAATAGTAACCAATAGCTGCTCCAAGCCCCATCCAGCCTGGCCTTGGACACTTCCAGCCACAGCTTCTCTGGGCACCCTGTGCCAGGGCCTCCCCACCCTCACAGGGAACAATTCCATCCCAATATCCATCTAACCTTGCCCTTTGGCAGTGTGAAGCCATTCCCCTTTGTCCTGTCCCTCCATCCCTTATCTCCAGTCACTCTCCTCATGTCTTGGAGCCTCTTTGAGTACTGGAGGGGACACCGAGCTCTCTCCCTGAACCATTTCTTCCCAAGGCTGAACACCCCCAGCTCTCTCAGCCTGTCATGATAAAATACTTAGTGTAGCAGGTTCTTCTGAAAGGTCACCTTTGTGTGGTGATGAGAAAGGACTAGATGGGGTTTGTGTGCTGCAGATACAGATCCTGCTCAGCTGCAGTGTTTCTGGGGGGATGCTGTATCCACTGACCAGCAAATTCCATGAAACAAATAGGATTTGGTACTTTTCTGGCTGTAGCATGAAATCAGTGGGAGCCAGAAAGTGTCTGTGGGCAGAGCTTCAATGTCTTGCAATTCAAGTAGTTCAGAAGCTTTAAAGTGCAAGAAATCACATGTAATGCTTAAAGAATCCAGCTGTAATTTTGAGAGCTGAAGGAGAAAACAGTGGCTGAACATTTATTGCAGCCTCCATATGATGAGATCAAGTTCTCAGAGCCTGCAAGATGCTGCTTGCAGAGTATATGAATAACAGAGCTACCTATTTTTACTGTGCACTGGCAAGTGTAGGCTCACTTCATTAGAGCAAGCAGTACAAACAAGATGTGCTAACTTGTGGGGTTTAAAAAAAAAGGTCTACTTTAAACTTTTCATGCTGATTCTAAAATAAGAGAAATCAAGCCACGGAAAAATCATATGACTCCAAAAACATTTAACAGTTGTTTTGGCAAAAAATCTTTTCTAAACTTGTATTTTAATACAAGTTTCTGTAACTTCAGTTGTCTCCGTATCCATTCAGAAACATCTATTGTGCCACCTTAGTTTACAAAACATCAGAGATGGCCACTTTTTTAGAGGACAGATTTGTTAAATTTGTGAGAATAGCCAGGAAAGATTAGACAAGGAAAATAAGGCAAGAAAACTGTGAAGCTTTTGCTTCTGAAACACTGAAGAAATAACTGTATTCAAACTGGAGGTCTTCTAATGAGGAGTATGGCAGAATGGGCAAAGAGTGTTTGAGGTTGTGGAGTGTCATATGGAGGACATGTTCATACACAGGTTGAAAGTGAGAGTAGTTTGAGACAGAAAAAATGGATATTTGACCCATCAAGTTAGTAGTTGATGTGCTGTTTGTAAGTCAATCCTGTGTAGATTTTGTTGTAGCATTAAAAAAATTTTAAGAAGAAAGGTAATGTAGGACTAAGGAAAGGAAAGTACAACATAAAGTAATGAGAAAAGAAGCTAAGAGAATAGGGGAAAAATTAGAAATTGTTAAGAAACGTAAGTGAAAAGAGGAAAATCAGGGATTCAGTTAAGAGAAACAATTCATATGGTTTCAAGAAGTGTGGATTTTCCTTTTGAAGATGGAATTCATCAGCTATCCAGATGAAGAGGATACAATTTTGTCTCATTTTCATAATGAAATAATGGAAGTACAATCTGGGTAAAAGATGTATTTGTCTGTATTTTCTTAGAAAAGATGATGCTAATGATAAATTAACACTTTTTTCAGAATATATTTCTTATGTGTCAAGTGAAGTAAAGTCCTGCTGGCTTGAAAGAGAATGTATACTGTGGTGACTGGGAGTAGGGAAATACGAGTCACTGCTCCTTTCTTCTGCTCTTGGTTTTACTGTAAAGCTACTGTTGGGAAATGGTGCAAATCACCATTTTAAATTCAGGTTTTCTCATCTGTAAAGCAGAGATAACAATACCTACCTACCTCACAGGAGCGTTGTCAGGTTTAATTAATGTTTGTTAAGCTCTTCAGCATTTTTGGATAAAAGCAGATAAATGAAACCTCCTATTGTTAATAATGGGAAAACCCCAGGCTGAAGATGTAGTATGATTTTGGGGTTTGAAGGAGGAGATAGAATAATTATAGTTTGTCGTTTAAAGCATATTTAGACAGAACAATTGACAGTGTTTGGTTAGAAGTTATACTATTAGTTCTGTGTAAGAATCCAAGATTTTTCTTACAAATTGCTAGTAATCTGAGGTTGTACACTGATCTAGTGTTCTGTTTTATTTAAGAATCATAGAATGATTTGGGTTATGAGGGACACTAAAAGTGATGTAGTTTCAACCCCCTGCCATGGGCTGAGACACCTTCCACTATCCCAGGTTGCTCTAAACCCCATCCAACCTGGCCATGGACACTTCCAGGCTTGAGGCATATTAATACAGATTAGAACTCCTTTGGCTTTGCAGAGTTGAATAAATAATCTATAATCCATTTTTGCTTCCACTGTAAGGTGAATTCCTTATAGTCTGCCTATATACATACAAAAACTATGTATTTCTCTGTCATCACAATTGTGTCAAGGTTTCCAGGACTGAAGTGTAGTATTAGAGGCTGTGGGCTTTGGAATAACAAATCGGTAGGCAACAGTAGTAAGAAACATGTGAAGTTCTGTGTATGCATGAGTGTGTCTCTACAGTATAATTTAAGCAACTCTGTAATATGGTCAGGAGGAAATTTTTGAGAAAATCGTTGACGAAAGTAATTGAGTGAAATAGTGTTGAGTGATAAGAAAATCAGTGGGGGATTAACCTTGCTAAAGCTTGTTTCTGAAGCTATTTTCCCTATTCAGATAGGATATAGTCAAAGTAACCATTCTAGTTACAGTCAAAGGAAACACTTTGTGTATTCCCCAGCACATTTCTTAGAATCCACTGTGCCTGTAAACTCCAACTTTACAAACATAGTGGTGTGTCAGCAACATCCCAGGTGTCATTATAAATGCCAGCAGTATATAAGTGGTATTTGTAAATAAGCCCAAACAAGTGAAATGGTCTGTGTTAGTCAACCATTCTGCACCTTGGATACATTGAAGGCTGATGCTTGGTTGAGTAGCTAAACTAAATATCAAGTGGTGTTACACAGCTTGAAAAGAAACTCAGCTCTAAAGAGAAAAAGCAGACTTTTTTCTAAGTCATTCTGTTAATGCCCAAGAAGATGTTTCCGTGAGTGTTAAGAAACCAACTGTCTATAGACTCTAGGAAAAATGGTTTATGGATCTCTGTTGCCCATGCTCATTCAGAGCTTCAATGGGAAGGCAGAGTGCTGCAGCTCTGAAGAGTAGCTTGAATCATCTTGCATGAATATTGCTCTCTCCAAGGATATTGGCATGCAAAACAGATTCTGTTCATCTTAGAGGATGTTGAATGCACCCCACACATGGCTTCATAACCACTTTGAGATGAACAGGCAGAGTTTGGATTAGGTTCTTGTCAGTGGAAGCAAATGTGTGTGTGATCAATGTAGATAGGTGGAAATAATTCCCTTTCCTCAAAGCATTTGCTTGGTACTGCTTAATTTGGGTACCCTGTCTGTGTTTTTTTTCCCACCATGTATGTTTTCTGAAGGGAACTTACTCTTTTCCTTCCTGCATTTTCCCGTCCCTTGTAATTATATTTTATCTTCAGTGGTTAAAGAGGGAAAGTGTCTTCCAGATTTATTTCTGCCTTAAATGTGGGGCTAAATCAGTTTCATAAGCACCTTCAAGTATCTACTGCTGACAAAGCTTTGTGGGATTAGTCTCTGTTTAAACACTGATGGGAAGATGGGATCGGAAAATGTTCAGAAATATCTGCATCATTCACTTTGTAGCAAGGCCCATGTAACACCTCTTGGCTTCAGATCCACTTAATGAAAGTGATTTTTGAAAATCACAGCATAAATAAATTATTGAATATAGGTTTAATGTTATCTCCATAATCAAAGCACTTCAAAATCTCTATTCTAATCTTACTCTTTTGTCAGTCTGAAGCCATTCATTTTTGTCCTGTCCCTCCAGACCCATGTCCCAAGAACCTCTCCAGTTCTCCTGGAGCCCCTTTAGGCTCCAGAAGGGGCTCTGAGCTCTCCCTGGAGCCTTCTCTTCTCCAGGTGAGCACCCCTAGCTCTCCCAGCCTGGCTCCAGAGCAGAGGGGCTCCAGCCCTCAAAGCATCCTCGTGACCTCCTTTGGATCCACTCCAACAGGTCCATGTCCTTTGTACATGGAAAATATCAGCAGTTTCAGCTGTAGCATTGCTGTGAGTCTGAGTGCATGTGGAACATTGTTGTGAGGTAACACTGCCTTGATTACAGAGGTATTTCCAAACTGTCCATATGGTGTTGTTCTCCAGGCCTCCAAGAGCTGCTTATGGCTGCTGTGAATGCTTAACTGGGGGTATTGCCAAAAATTTCCCAGTGGCCAGAGGAACTGCACAACCCTGATGTCTTTAGTAGGAGGCAGAACAGATCTTTAACTTGCTGGCAAAGCCTGTGATATTTGTGGCTTTGAAATGAAGAAGTGGGAATATTAAGCACAGACCTTGCATGTGTGAGGTGTGAGTGGTTTCTTGTATTGCCTTGTAATGGTATTTTGGGATTTTTATCAGCAGTGTCAGCAAGAGCACCTACTAATAACTAGCTAAACTTTAAATAGTTTGGGTCTTCCAGTAATGACCTTAAAATAGTTCCTTCAGCTCCGAGCCCTGCAGTGAATATGTTTTGTTCTCTGCACCCCTGTAGTCATGGCCATTATAAACCACACTGAATGTTCCTGAATTCCCAATCCTGGAAGTGTTCAAGGCCAGGCTGGGTGGGGTGTGGAGCAGTCTGCTCTAGCATAAGGTGTCCTTGCCTGCAGGGTAGGAACAAGATAACCTTTAAGGTCTCTTCAAACCCAAACTATTCAGTGATTCGTAGTGTTGTACCAGTGTGTGGGAGGAGTGTGCCAGGTTCTGCAGGTTCTGTGGTGGTACAAGTGGAAGGAGCTGATAAGTGACAGCATAATTTCGGTTTTGTTGAGCAGGATGTTTTATTTTGATAAGGATTTTCAGGTTGTGAAGAAAAGTTTTATGAGTGTGGCCGATTGCTCAAGCACAGTAAATGGTTTTCAGACTCTCTTTTTAGATAGGTGCAGAAATGATTCCCAAGTGACCCTAAAGCTAAACTCCTAAGTGAGTTGCACTGATACATTCCTGATTTATAATGAAGTCAAATTTAAAAAAAAAATCCCTGTTTTTAATTCTTTTTCTTAAAGACTACAGTGCTGATAGTGGGTTATAGCCAGAATTTCTTATGTGCAATAAAAGCCAAGTTTTTAAGGCCCTGGCTTCTTTGAACATGATGATTTTAATGGCACTTTTCAGCCATCTGAGGAACTTCAAGGAAAAAAATTACATCTTGATGTCCTCTGTTGGTGTCCTTGCCTTGCTTTATCTGTGGCACTGTTAAAAAGGGCCACACTCGTTTTGTGTCTGTTAGGGTCTCCCCCAGACATGAATATTTATTTGCTTTGCAGTATCTGTTTTGAAAACATCAGCTCAGAACCTAAACTTGTTTACAAAACAACCAAAATAACCTTCCAAAACAGATTGTTTTGAGATGCTTGTGTATCGCTTTTATTCATGGAAAACAAATATTTCCTGCAATGCTCACCATTTCAATTGGCAGATGATACCAGACATGTTTATTTAACTCGTGTCAGTGTTTTTCAGCTTTCTGCAATGTGTGTATCCATAGATACTTCCCAGTGAGGAGGCAGACCCCTTAACTTTCTGATACTTGTGAAGTAAAATAAAATGTATAAATACTCTTTTCTTCATTGCTTTAAGCCAATCCTTGAAGTATTTTGCAAGCACTGCAGAGAAGAGGATGGAAAAAAGTGACTTAAGTCATTAAATTTGCTATTCTTGGGTCAGCAGAGATGCTGGGGAACACTTACAGTGAGCTGTCAGAAAGCATTTCGGCCAGAATCTGGAGCCTTTAATATTTCTAGAGCCCTTTCAGAAGGTTTAGTCAAAGCCTGGTAGGTAAATTATTTACAGGAAACAGGGTGCTACACCACTAAATCAAATTGGCAACTCCTATTGTGCTGGATTTATAAATTGATGTGGGTAACATGTCATCTGCACGTCAAGTTGGAAATAGCATATAAATATTGTTAACATGGAAAAATATGTTTAGTGCTGTATGAAGCCCTCATTCAGTATTGCGTGATGTTTGCTATTGACTCTGAGAGCTTTTGAGGGGTTTCTAAAAGCCATAACATGCTGCTGACTGCACAAAAGTTAATGAGAGGTATTTCTGTTCTCATGGCCTCATAGCATGAAGCGCTGGTTCAGCTCTCCTGAGGTGAAAAGAGTTGGTCAAATGAAAGACCAAAAAAGTATTTAATCTGTTGAATTTTAGTACTTAATATTGAAAACTGGGGACTTTTTGTACAGGTAACATTGCAGCCTTGAGGTTACTTAGTGCATTCCAAGAGCATCACACCCACATTGCTGTAGGGATCCAGTACTTAAATGTTGTGTCTTATAAACAATAACTTCATCATTTATTCTCTTCCCTTGGTGAAGGATTTCATAGGATGGCAAAATCCTCATTATTATCCTTTTATATTTATATTAAGACCTGTTTTAGTTGCAGGTCTTAAGGTAAAAAACATGGCAGGTTCATTTGGCTCCCCTTTTGAAGTCCATTTTCCATCATGGTTGAAATAAATTTTGAAGTAATCTTACTGACATGTCTTGTGAACTTTGCATCACGGAATGGTTTGGTCTGGAAGAGACCTTAAAGCTCACCCTGTTCCCACTCCCTGCCCTGCCCAGGGACACCTCCTACTATCCCAGACTGCTCCAAGTCCATCCAACCTGGCCTTGGGCACTTCCAGGGATCCAGGGGCAGCCACAGCTTCTCTGGGCATCCTGAGCCAGGAATCACCACCCTCCCAGGAAAGAATTTTGTCGTCATCTCATCTGACCCTCTCAGTGTGAATCTGTTCCCTATGTCCTGTCCTTTCATCCCTTGTCCCCAGTCTCTCTCTAGCTCTCCTGGACCCCTTTAGGCCCTGGAATGGGCTCTGAGCTTTCCCTGGAGCCTTCTCTCCTGCAGGTGAGCACCCCCAGCTCTCCCAGCCTAGCTTTATCAAGTCCACATCTCTCTCATAGTGAGGACCCTAGAGCTGGATGCAGCTCTGCAGTTGGGATCTCATGGGAGCAGAGGGGCAGAATCCCCTCCCTGACCTGCTGCCCCCATGGCTTTGGATGCAGCCCAGGACAGAGTTGTCTTTCTGGCCACCTGCCCTCACAATTGCTCCTGTGCTTGGGACCCCTCCCGTATTTCACAGCTGAACTTGATTTGACAGTAGATCTCATTCCATCCTTTTTGTGGACTCAAGGTGTGACTGAAGATGCAGATCCTTTCATCACATATTCAAAGGAATACCTTCTGACTGCAAAAGAAATCTGGCTTGTGCCCACTCAAGTGTTGCTGCCAAACATCTCAGGCTACCAAGCCTAATGTTTAAATTAACTCTTGCAATTCCAGCTTTTGTACAAGAGCAGTTTAATTCCTCAATCCCAAATTCTGTTGACATAAGAGTGATTTGGTCTTCGTTTAGCATTTTGCTGCTTCAAATTTGCTGGGGAAAACAAATCAACTTCTTGATGCATAGTGATTTTTATTACCTCACAGAGTGACTAATGATGGCTTCTAGCAAGTGCTTTGTCTTTTAATCAGTCCGCTAATATGAACTGTAGACTGTGACTTTCAAATAAAATTAGTTAAAATATTTGTGACTTTCTTAAAATGAATACATATGTTCTTTAAAGTGGCCATGAATGCACATTGTAATTCTTACCTTTCTGTACAGAAACTGGTCTGAAGCTCAGAGCATGTGGAGCACATTTCTCATCATATTCCTAATAAATTGAAGGAATTTCAAAATGCCAGCCCATTATTACCAGACTGGGACTTTTTCTATAATAGGGAACTAGCAACTAATATGTCTCCTGTCAAGTTTAAAAATAGTGCTACATCTCCCATTACCACACCTATTAGTTCCCTCTCCTCTTGGAGATACTCTAAATCAAGGATCCTTCATCTATTTAAACCTAATGTAAGCCTTCAGCATCATTAGTGCTATCAAATTTACAGTCATAGGTTCAGCATTGGAAATAGTGAGTCCTGTAAACTGTGTTGATCCTTCAAGTGCTGTAAACATGCTGCAAATAAGTTTGATAAAGCCAACATATCATTTAGCAACTTCAGCAGTCTGTTAAAATCAGTTTTCATTTTTCCAGGCTTCTGAATTACATGGCAAATGGGAGCTTATAATTAACTGTTAAATCAGAATAACTAATTTTCTCTCAGATCCAATTGCAAACCTGGCATACTCTCATATGAGGTTATACTCTCATATTAGAACTGTGTTTTAAAGAAATTTTACCTTGTTTTAAAAAATCCTGTTAATGGTGGAAGAGCTCCTCAAAATAATGTAAAACTTTTTGTGAAGATAATTATTTAATATCTTCTGCTTTGCAGCATACTCATGTCAACTTCTGTAAATCTATTTGGACCATTAGAGGGAGGAAACAGAGGAACAAACCCTGTGGAAAAGTTAATTTGGTTTGCTGTTGATGGGTGATTGTGACTGTAGTTGTTTCCCTGGCAGAACATGGCCCTGATTCTCCATCACAACTTTTCTGTGTCTTTTTCCCTTCTATCTTGCCTTTATTTGGAAGAAAATGTTATCCAAATTAAATATCAACAATTCTTAATTTGCATTTGTTAATCTGAATTTGTGAAAATAGTTTACAGAGTATTGTAGTAGTACTGAGTATCCCTCATACCCTGTCCTGAGTAGTATTTAGTTGCATGTATACAATTTAGGAGGTCAATTAGACACAAAGAAACCAAGTTGCATATTGTAGTTGCCATTCTCAGTGTACTGAGTATGTACATACTCAATGTACACATCAGTCAGGGAAATTTCCCTCAAAATGTATCTTTGGAGTGCTGTGCTTCAAGGGGGGGATGGAGGCTTCCCCACTGAGGTAGCATTGACTGTTGTGGTTTTGAGTTAACCACAAATGTGATGCACAGATGTCTTTCTCCACTGGAAAAGAAGTATAAATTACAATAATTTATTCAGTATAGATTAAGATCTTCAAAGATGTTGATTGAGGATGGCTAGAAGTATAGATGCAAAGTATTTATGACAATATCAGACTGTGTCAGAGAAGAAGGTGAAAAGAAAATTCTAGCGATTAATTTCTTTTTTGCTTTTCTGTAGCTGGAAAAAAAACAAATTTAATTTACAACAGAAAATTGGAAGGTCATTAGTGCCTTTGCCTAGATAAAATGGTAAAACAATTTAAATTCCGAGTTTTAAAATGCATGCACTGTATATACATTAACAACTTTTTCCTAAGAATTTATAGCAATATTGTTAGCAGTCTTAGCATTCACAGGGTAATATGCAGATTTTACAGCACGTTACTTTCTAAACACATAAACTTCAAAAGGAGCCTTTATTGTCTCTTGTATCAGATGTCTCTGGATTGATAGCCATGGGACATCTTAAAACTCTTAACTTCCAATTCCTACTGTTCCATCTTAGGTTGAAAACACAGATATAAGAACTGAACCTGGCAGTCCTCACACTTTGCTTAAGATCAAACCAATTCTTTAAAAATTTTATTGTTTGCAATTCTGATTGCATCATAGAATCACAGGATCTTTTGGATTGGAAGGGACCTTAAATCTCATCCAGTGCCACCCCCTGCCATGGGCAGGGACACCTCCCACTATCCCAGGTTGCTCCAAACTCTGTTCATCCTGGCCTTGGACACTTCCAGGGACCCAGGGGCAGCCACAGCTTCTCGGGGCAGCCACAGCTTCTCTGGGCACCCTGTGCCAGAGACCCATCACCATCACAGGGAAGAATTTCCTCCTAATTTCTAATCCAAACCTACCTTCATTCAGTTTAAAGCCATTCCCCACATTCTGTCACTCCGTGCCCTTGTGTAGATGATAAGCACAGTAAAAATGAGATGTGGTACTTTAGTGAAACCAAAGCAGGCTGGGCAGTCCATGCAAGTTTCATTCCTTGCTGTCTCCAGGTAATGGTAGATTTTGGCATTCTGTAGGTGTTTGCAACTCTCAGGTTGTGTGCATGGACCAGACTGTGGTTTATGTTTATGATCTCAATAAATTAATGCTACTGCTGCTCAGCCATCCAAATACAGGTGAATGATTTTGGTTTACCACATTCTCAAAAGAAGTGGAAGATTTCTTGCTTTTTCCAGTTGATTTGTATAAAAGATAAATTGTCATTCTCGCTTATGCAGTTTAGTAATGACAAGCCTCAGAACCGGTACTTTTGTATGATCTAAATACAAGTTAAATTTTGGTCAAACCTTGAGATGTGATTGTGTTTAAGGTACAGCTTTGGGGTTTCGGTGAGTCACTCTCATGAGTGGGAGGGCAGTGCAGGCTCTTTCAGTCTCTGTGTGTGTATTTACAGCATGTCCCCACTTCAGGTAGGGATGGGAGGGAGAAGAGGCATAGGGGGAAAGGTAAAGACTCTCAGTAGTCCTTTGGAAAATCACATTTTATTGCGATGTGGAACATGGAAGTGTTTTGCCTGTGTCAGCCATCCCAGCATGGTTTTGTGAAACCATAAAAGGTTTAAGTGTGTTGATGTCCACAGGTCATACCTGGTGGGTTTTGTGGTGGGTTCAGTTACGAGACACTGGAACCACGTGTGCTCGGATACGGCGGCGGAATAAATTTCTCATATGTGTGGGACTGTGACGGTTAAAACAATCATTACTGAAACCATATACCTTATTTCCTGTAACTAATAGCAGATCTCTACCTGTGGAATATATTAACAATTATTCCTTTGGGTTTGGATGGCTGCTCAGCTGTTTTGTTGGACAGATATTTAGACATGGTCTGTAATTTATGTTGTCTGAGTACGTCAATGAACAGAACTAATTATGGCTTCCTGATGTGAGCTGTGCTGATGTTTGTGAAACCACACTTCTGCATGTAAGACAGAGTGAACGTGTGTTCTTTAATAAATTGTGGAAAATGAGGGGTTTTCTCTGCCTAGGTTGGTTAACAAAAATATCTATGCTGGCGTTCACCTAGAGTTTAAAAAGAAGCTATGGTTTTGTGGCTGGTTGAACAGTTAATTCTGTGCCTTTAAAGTAAATTTTAATTTATTATTCTGTACAGTACTCAGATTTCCTTTTAAAAGGAAAATTTTGGTTCAAACTGCAGTGGCCCTTTCAGGGACTCCATCACTTGCCATATTTCAGTGTGGGGTAGAGCCGCAGCAAGTGACAAAAGTCCTGGCTGAATGTCACTGTGAGCTGCTGGCTTTGAGACAGCACCTAATTACCCACCTACATTTCTCAGTACTTCAATATACCTCTGTATTAGTCATGTCGTTTTGACACTGTTACCACTTTGAAGGATTTTTTTTTTTTTCAGATGTGTAATGTGTATCCTGAGGAATGTGCTGCTCTGTATGGTAAAGACAGAGTAGGAAATTTTCAAAGGAAAGGATCTTGCAGCCGTGTGGATGGGGTTGAGCTGTTTGAGGAACACCCAGGATTGCTGGCTCCAGAGAGGAAATACTGTAATGAGAAAGGGGAAGCAGTTCTGTTTTTCTAATATTTGTTGTTTTCTTTGAAATGGGGAAAAGAATACCTGGAGTGATTTATATTTAATTGAGGATTGCATTCCATCAGATACGGTGAATGTTCTCAGGCCATTTATCAGCTGTGTCTTTTGGAGACCTCTGAGGAGTTTATGGTACATATTTACCTTAACTTGGCTGGGTCAAGGGAAATAAAGCAAAAATAATAGCTGTTATTTTTGTATGTGAACAACACTGGAAGTCATGTGGGTGAAATATGAGCCAAACGACCATGTCTTACCTCCTCTGTGTCTTTCTAAGTACAAGAAATTATTAGTTATATATAATATAATTTCCTTAGCATTATCAGTGTATCTTTTAAAAACAGAAGATTTATTGACTTGCTTCATCTTAGTCAAGCCCTGAAGTGAATGTGACATATATTGTACTGCCATTATCCTTTAGTAGTATCTTATGTAGGTAGCATCTTATTAAAAAAAAAAAAACAAAAACCAAAAAAACCCCAAACAACAAAAAAGAATAAAATAGACCATACACTACTTCTTAAATGACATTATAACATTTTTTTCTGAATTGAATTTGGTGTACATTGCTGGTAATGTACAGAGATCACACGACAACAGAATCCCACAAGTGCTAGTGAGGATTTTAATAAGCAGTACCTACATTTTTTGGGGTGAGTGAGTTTTGTAAGAAAACCTTTGAGCTTTAGGTTGTCTCTGAAAAAAATGTGTCATTGCTGATTGTCACCCTCATGGGCTGCTGCCACGGGGTCTATGAGTGTTATTGTGAAGAATTGCATATCAAGAGCTATCTTAACACCCACTCCACGACACATTCACGATTTCAACCCAGTTTCCCAATGTAAATAGCCAAAGGGGGTTTATTGTACGGCAATACTTGTGTAATATTTGCATCATGCAGTTTCACTAATTGATCTAAAGGTAGGTAAATGCAGAATAATTAACTGAATGTCAGGGTCTTTAGGCAGGAGGAAACACGAGGACTGAGCAATCTCTTACCGTCAGCACAGTCATTCTCTGTTCCCCTGAGGGATGTACAGTGAAAACTGGTGCAAAATAAAACCCAAGAGCACAGTGTGGGTTCAGCTAAACCTAGTGATAAAACCAGTTTCAGAACTAGTCTAGTGAAGTGTGATTTGATCAGATGTTTCATGAACAAATTGCTTTATTACTGATACTGCTAATGATTTGTAAATGAGTTGCAAGCCTCCCCGAGTGACTGACTCAGTGGCATTTACCAACTTTTCACATACCCCCATTTTAAGGGGCTGAATTTATAAAACACTTCCCTTTAGTCCCTTGAATTAAATTTTCGGTGGCATTTGATGACAAGCATAGCATGATTAATTACAAATTGTTCTTTAGGTGAATAGTGCAGATTCTAAGCCACAGCTTGTGTTTTTATAGCAGTTATTACCCTGCAGGCTCCAAAAGGGCTTTGGAGGAGTGAGTATGATTTTGGTTACATCATTGTAAATTCAGAAAACGTCAGTGATCTCAAAAGTGTGATCTTTTTTGAAATTAGGTCAGTGGAAAAGAGATCAGAAACTGCTTTGCTACCTGAAAAGAAGCAAGCTCCAAAATGGAGTGAAGTATCTGCTTCCAGATGGCTTTCCTTTTGATTTTGTAAAGAACATATTTGTTAAAGCAAGTAATTTATTTGAAATACTATGGAGGAGTGAATAATAGAGCGAATGATAACCTGAATCTAGGCTGGATTAGGGCAAGAAAGTTGGAGCATGGAATGTTTTTTCTCTTGCTGATAGTTCTGTACATTACCATTTCATCTGGCACCATGGTGGGCCAACAACAAAAAACTACCTAAAGGTTTCTTATGTTTTGTCTCCCAATTAAAGTGATTCAGTGTTTGGATTTTTGTTGCTGGTTAACTGATCTTTTGATAGCTACAGTGCACTTAAAAGACTTTTTGTTTGTTTTCTGTCCTCTGATTACAGAATGCATACTATTTTTAATATGATGTTGAGTTGAACTAAATTTCTCAATTATGGTTGAGATGATGATTGAGATTTTCAGGCGAGTATGTAGTTCTCTGTTGAATTCTCACTTCTTGTCACCAGAGGTTTTGGTAAGATAAGGATTGCAGTCTGAAACCACGAGAAATTGCAGGTCAGGAAATGGGTGTAAGGTCTTGCATTGTACAGTGTCACCAGAGTCCTGTGTAACTGAGTTTAGCAGGGAGTCCATTCTTAGGGAGTGTAGAGAGGGAAACTATCAAAGAGGTGTTTGTGGATGGTGAACACCTTTCAGGGTTTTGCTTTCAGCTTTTGTGTGTGGTGGCTTTGCTCGAAGCATGTGAAAAGCAGCTTTTGAGTACCCCAAGAGTGTGACTCATGAGGGCGATGAGCAATAGTCACCGGGTTTTCATCTGTCCCCTTGCTTTGGGCAGCACGTTCTGCATCCTGTTTGTGAGGCAGCTCTGTGGCTTTTCGTCTCAGAGCTTCCTTGAGCCTCCTCTAGTGTTCTCTTCCACCCACTTTGGAGAATTCAGAAGAAATAAGATGTTGTTGCTGGGGTTGTGATCCCAGCAATGCAGGAGGGTGTCCTGGGGGAAGCCCCAACTGCATCTCCCCAAGCTACTCTCTGCCTCTAAGTCTCTTACCCAAATCACTCTTACTGGCAACTATTCTGGCTGAAGTGTGTTTGAATGGCTCTTTAATTTTCTCTACCACCAGGAAAAGGAGGGAAACCCATATAAGAATGAATAAGCTGCATCCTAAGTTATAGAATAATTGACCGTATTAGGGAGTTAGTGTGTAAAGTAAAGCTGTTTTTAAATATCCAGTTGAAAACAAACATTAAATTCAAAATGCAATGAGTTCCTAAGTCTTGCACATTTTCATTCATTTAAAATTTGCAGACAGTATATTTTAAAGGTCAAAATAATCTAGTCATCATAATTGCTAAATAGGCTTTTCTGAAGTAAACTCATTAATATAATATTAAGGATTATATTACAAGGCCTTGCAGTATATTTCTTCTTCTTCCAATATAATTTTCGTAAGTAACAACAACAGTAAGAATAATTGTATGTTTCTAAAGTAAAATACTTCTCTGTTTTCATTTTCAGATTTCAGACAGTTCTGAAGTACTAGGAAAATGAGTGTCCTCCTCATTGAACCCTTTTATGGTGGCTCCCACAAACAGCTGATGGATCTTCTCCAGGACGAGCTACAAGAAGATTGTGTCCTCTGCACACTCCCAGCCAAGAAGTGGCATTGGAAGGCACGGACTTCTGCTCTTTATTTCATGCAAACAGTGCCAACAAGTTCTAATTACAGGTAACCAAGGGACTGAAAAATTTCTAAACTCGGATTGCACAGATGCCTTCAACCAGGTCTCTTGAACTTCTTGGGTGTATGTGGGAGCAATTAGGGACTTGCAGTGGGCAGCACAGGTTTTTCTTCTTGGGGTATAACTGAGAAATTACATGTTTTATTTAGAGTTTCCTAGACTGTTTTGTCTTGCATCTCCAGTCCATGAGGATCTCTCAGTATTTGGGTACCTGATGTTTGTACATGTATGTGCATCTCTGATTTGAAATTTTTCATGTGAACTCAGTCATTCTGAAGGGTTTAAACTGTGCTTCACAGATTAGGCTGAGAGATGGCCCAGATGTGAGCACTGCAAGCTTCCTCACGTGCCCTCCCATGTATCTATTAGCAAGTCTGATTTATCAGTGTCCTTCTCAGGCTGACCTGGAGGATTAAGGGAGCAGTTTTATCTTAATGATGGTCCAGTTCAGTAATGTGCCAGCAACTGTGGGTGTCAATTATACATTTATGTAAGTGGCAAATTTCCATCAGCCTGAACCTGGGCTGATAAAAACAGATGATTTAGGTCAACAAGATAGCTATCAGGTAGTGAGAATCAGCCCCTCCAGAGCCAAGCTGTCTCTAAACCCAGCAGTTTTGCTTGGCCTACCTGATCAGATGAGATGTGGCGAGGTGATTGTCTGGAGCAGTGAGATAGAGCTTTGCTCACAGCATGCAGAACGTTGTGTGGGGACTGTGCACCTTCATGGAGAGAGACTGTCCATTCACACGGTTTGTTTAGCACAAGCAGCTGCAGAATAAACTTCAGGAGGACTCTGAGCACACCTGAATGATGTGCCTGTGTGTCACAGTTCAGAACTGGGTCTGGTATGTTTTACTGTGAGTGAGTAGGTGCTTCCTGAGGAAGGAATATAATTTTTCAAGACTAGATTTGTACTATAGAATGCTGCATTTGCTCAGTGTTACCCAGCACAATGTCTAAGCCATCTTGGAACACATATTGTGTAAATGTACACCTTTCCTGTGCCTGCTTTTGGCTCCCATTTAAAATAATCTCCCACTCCAAGCCAAACGTTATAATTAATTTTCCCCGTTTTGTCTTGTTCAAGGCATTTAGCATTGGTTTCCTCTTGCTTTCTTTTTGCAACAGTTTTGTTTTGGAGGAGTGTACATGACAAACTGTTATGTAAATTTGTCTTGTATCACAACCACATCCTCCAACGCATCACAATGTTATCTGTGTTCCTTCAAGGTCAGCAGCCCAAGCTGTCCAGCACTAACTGCATTAAACTAATCAGACATCACTCATAGACATACACTTCATTAGTTTAACTTACAGTTACATTGACCTAAGATAACTTAACTCCAATTTGTCAAGTAACCCACATCTTGGGGAAAGGGGGAGGGAGTGCTGACAAAAAAAACAACAAAAAAAAGCAAAATCCCACAAAAAACCCAACAAAAAAACCTCAACCCAGCAGCCTGAAAACTCACTTGAAGTTAATAAACTTGCAATCTGTCATAGACTTATGTGCAAATACAACCTTTACTGACAGCAAATAAATCTGATCTAACCAATGGAGCATCTTAAGGAGAGGAAAGCGTTTTCCTTGCCGGTGCTGTTCGGGTTGGAGCAGAGGGAATCAAACAGTCAAAGTTGACAAAGATGCGATGGTTAAAATAGAATTTGTACCTTGTCCTCGCAGGCAGCATAAAGTTTTAGGATCAAGGGCTGATGTGGCTGGTGAGAGGAAAACTAATTAGAGGTACCTTCTACTTTACTTGCACATTTTTAATGTTTGTTTTGTAATTGAATGTTTCGATTATTTTATTAAATTGAAAGTATAAGTGCATCAGATTCAACCTAGTGAGGGTGACTACTCCTATTAGAACAAAACATTGATTAAAATTAATTTGAATTCTGTTATTTCTAAGCTTTCTAATAACCACTGAAGATCAGTTTCCCAGGTAGTAGTTTGTAAAGACAAAATTCCATTGCAAACTGGCAATACTGCGTGTTTGGAATTGCACATTTAGATATTTCAACCTTCTTGTGAGGTCGTGGAAAATATGAAATTTGCATTACTTATAATATTGACATTATTTACAGAAAAAACCCCTTCTTTTATAAGTGCTTTCCATAAATGTGACATTTCGTAAATACCTTGTTTTTATTTGTATGTTTAGTAGCGCAGAAAGGTCACGGATATTTCAAGTGCAAACACTTGTGATAATGGAGCTGCCTTACTAAATCTTTATGTTCAAACTGTACTTTATTTCAAGATCCTGGTGTGTGTGAGAAGTAATTCTGATGCTGTTAAGTCTGATGTTAGATACATTTGAGAGAAGTAGTGTAGATATTTTAAAGGACTTAGACTTCTATCCATATAAGCTGATTTTTGGGAGCAGGAAGGTTTGTTGGTTTAAATGTGACACTCAGCGAGTTAAGGAATAGTCTTAAAAAGTGCTTTTGAAATAAAGGATGCAGTTTAGAGCTGTAGATGATAAATTCAGATACTCTGCAGTGAGCAGAGAGTTTCTGTGATGAACTTGCTAATTGTTTTATCAGAGAACAGATGTGTCCTCCCTTGAGCACGAGCTAAAGCTGGGCTGGTAACAAACAGGGCATTTAATGTTACTTTTTTGAACTGTATGGCACCTCTCTTGGTGTGCAGTAATGCTGTGTTCCCTAGAACGTGGAGATCTCTATGGGATTGTCACAGGGAGAATGTCCTCACCCTCCACGGGGAGCACACAGAGCTGGTACGGGAGATATCGGACACTCAGTGTTTGATCTGCAGCACTGCCTGGATTTGTATGAGCTCCCTGATGCAAAGTCTGTGCTCCATTTCTCCAGAAAAGTTTTGCTTTTCTGTTTTCTTGGCTTTGTTGAGCAATGTGTTAAGCTCATGTTTTCCTTCATCTCCTGAGAGGAGCACAGGAGCCCTGAGGAGTGAATGGGAAGCCCAAGCATGCAGAGTTCCTTCAACTTAGAAGGCCAGAAGGAGAATTTAAAAGTGGATTTCTTGCCTAGAGATCTTGAAATTATTGCATAGTTTGATGTGCAGCAGCCACAGACTGAGTTTTAATTGCTGTAGAGTCACAGATTGTTTTTCCTTAATTGGAAAGAAAGTGTTTGGATGTTGCGTTGATACGAGGAGTTTCATTCTTGTGGTGGCAATTTCCAAGTCACAGCATTTGAAATGCACTGAAAAAAGGGAGGAATTACTATCTGCTTTCTCTAGACAAGGTTTTCAACCATCTGAGAGTTTTGTTAGCAGCTGGTGGGATATTATCTTCTTCATTTCATGGATTTGGAAGGTCCAGCAGAGCTTCCTCAGGCTGCTGGCACTCTGCAGAGCTGGTGCACTCACTGCTTTGTCCCCCAACTTCCTTCAGACAGCTTCAACTCCTTGATAAATGTGGGTGTCTGATCTTTAGCCTGAAGTTGTTTTCCATGTAAGAAAATAATTTTTTTAGCCTTTTAAAAATTCCTAATTCCATGAAAGTTCTCAAATTTGAAAATACCATTGCACAATTTAATGAAAAACAAAATTGCTTTTCTTTTTCCTTTAATTATTTTCTTTATTACAGTGAACAATCTGTTAAATTACAGATGTTAAACCAGTAGTATGACACATTATATAAAAGGAGTTTATATTTCAGGAGCTATCCTCTACAGAAAGTAATTCTATCTCCAGAAAGTTAGTAGCATAAGACTGTAAAACAGAGTGACTAAATTCAGTGTAGCTTCCAGTGTGTTTTAATAGCACTGCTA
>VXBI01000301.1:316935-339474 GCA_013397375.1 Toxostoma redivivum | reverse complement strand
GCCCTGCTCCCTGTCCCCACCAGCCTCTGTGCACCCACAGTCCCACCCGTGACTCTCCCACCCACGGGGGCATCGCGACCTCACAACGAGAGTATCCAGGGGACGTCGGATAAACCCCTGCTGACGGACGGGCCGGGCCCTCCGGGTGCTGCGTGGGGACCCCCGGCCGCCGGCCGCCGCCCACGGACTGCTCGGGCCGCTCGGGCCGGCTGCCAGCCCCGCAGGCGGTCGGGGAGGCGATAGTGTCCCCTCCACTTCATCCCGGGACCTCCCCGCGGGGCCGGACCGGATCGGGCCTTCTCGCGTGGAACTTATGCTGGCCCCGTGGGTACACAGGTCAGGCGGGGACGGGGCAAGGGGAGCGGGAGGGCGTCGGGGATGGGTGAGGTGCGAGGACGGGGGAAGGTGTACGCGTGCCCTGCGTGTGTGCGTGACCATGGATGCGCGCACGCAGGCGTGTGTGAATGTCTGAGTGCGTGTGTGAATGTCTGAGTGCGTGAGTGAATGTGTGAGCGAGTGAGTGAGTGAGTGAGTGCGTGCGTAAATGTGTGAGTGCGTGTGCGTGTGCAGGGTAACGCCGTGGGTCGGGGGGTGCGTGTGTGTGGCGTGTATGTGTTGTGTGTGTGTGTTTGATGTGTGTTGTGTGTGTGCTTTGTGTGTGTGCACAACGCGTGCCCGTGTGTTTGTGCCCACACCCGCGTACAGGGATGCACACGCGTGTGCCCGTCTGTCTGTGTGTGCGTGTGCCCGTGGGCGTGTGTGTGCCCTGCGCCCGTGTGCCCGTGTGCCCGTGATGGCTCCAGTCCCAGCCCCGGATTCCCCGGGCTCCCCTGACTCCCGGTGCCTCCCGGTGCACCCCGAGTCCAAATGTCGGGGTTCGGGACCCTCCCCTCGATCCGGCCGCTCCTGCCCTTATTTGGACATTTCTCCCCGTCCAATCAACGCGGGGGGGCCGGGCCCGACCCCGCCCCCGCCCCGCCCGAGACCGCTCCGGTACCGGCCCCGTTGCCCGCTCCGGTACCGGCTCTGTTCCCCGCCATGAGTAGCTCCCAGTTCAACAAGGGCCCTTCCTACGGCCTCTCCGCCGAAGTAAAGAACCGGGTGAGCCGCAGCGGGGGCCGGGTGGTACCGGGACCACCGGACGGGGGTGAAGCGGGGGCTGGGGGATACCGGGGCCATCGGGCGCTGTGGCTGCCGGTGCTCCTGGAAGCTCTGGAGAGCCGAGCATCCCGGTGCTGTTGGGGCGTCCCGGTTGCATCCCGGGTTCTGGAGAGCCGGGAGTTTTTCCGGTATGCCCCAGGAATGCAGAGCCGGCCAAGAGTGGAGAAGTTGGGGCATTCCGGGAAGATGGAAATCCGGGGCTTCCCGGGAGGATGCGGAACTGAAGGACCCAGTGTACCGAGGTCTCTGAGGGCTGGGCATACCGAAGCTGGGCTCCCAGTCTTGGGGTGCCCTGAGCCTGCCTAGAGGGTCCTGGGGTGGTGTCTTAGGGGACCGGAGCTGAGTGTCTCCCGTGCGGTACCGGGCCGCTGTGGCTCCGCTGCCCCTGGCAAGCCGCGGGACACTCTTCCCGGGGCTGGGGGCGATCGCCTCGGTCCTCCGCGGCTCCGGAGCAGCTCCACGAAACTTCTCCACTTTCTGCTTCCCCTCAGCTCCGGCTCGCTCTGCGGGATGCTCCGATCTGGCAGCGTCCCCGCGGCCGTCCCTGGGGATGCGGCTTTTGGCCCCGGTGACTCTCCCGCCGAAGTGCCGCGGGGCTGGAAGGGGAAAGAGGGGTAGGAGCCTCCGGCTGAGCTGTTTGCACCCCTAGGAAGGATCCGGGTGCCGCTGGCATCACCCTCCTGCCCCTTCGACAGTGCACGAGGGTCCTGGTGGCCCGGGGGTGCACAGGGGAGACAGCAGCCCCAGGTCGGTGCCAGGCGAGCAGAGATGGAGCCCTGGTCACCCTGGGGCAGGTGGCCAGTGGTTTGAGTGCGCTCTGCCCGGGGACACCTGGAGAGGCCAGAGCAGGAAGGAGAAGGGACAAGTGGTTACGGGCATGTGGCTGCCATGGCCGTGGCGACGGGATGTGGTGGCCGTGGCAGGGCGCTCCTTACCTGGCCTCGCAGGAGATTTGCATTTCGTAACGGGGAGCGGACGGGCCCCGGCCTGCCTGGGGCCGGGCTGCCCCAGCTGAGCGGGTGACACGCGCCGGGGCTGCCGCGTGCTCTTGGTGCTTCGTGTTGATTCAGCAAGACATGAGCCAGTCCGACTGCCCCGGTGTGTCTGATGGAGGTGACATCACCGACTGGGAACCAGTTAAACTAGTGACATGCTCCCAGTCTGTGCAAGCCCTTGCAGACTGGGCTGTGGTGGGATCTCTCTGGAGCTCATCCACTCTGCACCCCTCATGCCCTGGGAAAGCTTCAAGGTGGCCATGAGGAGGGAAGAGGAACTGGCTTCAGCTGCTCACACTCCAGAAAATCAGCTGGTGGGACTGTAAAATCCCCCAGCCAGGACACGCGTGGTGTCATGAGGGTGATCCATGTCCTGCATCGGTTGAGCTTCCATTTGGGACTGGAGTGTGTCCCTACCACATAGCAGGGCTGGACTGTGCTCATCCCAGTGTCTCCCTGTGTCCAGGATCCCTAGGGACTCATGGCCTCAGCACATAACGGGACCAGGAAGGGACAGGATGGGCGAGGTGTTGGTAGCTGCCCTGGGGCCACCCCCAGGTGCCAGCTGAACATCAGAGGTGCTGGGCTGGGGCAGGACAGCACTTGGGGTTTCCAGGCCCTTCCCTACCCCGGCCAGGAGAATTTTCCCTTCCCTTGCGGGCTGGGGTTGAGACGACACTGCCGGAGATGCTGCCGGCCCTGGCAGCTGGTCTCCATTTGGGAGGAGGCGTCCACATTCCTGGCATAGCCGCGGTGACCGAGGAATCTGTGGCAGAGGTTGGGCCTCGCCAGAGGGGAAAGGGAGAGTATCTCGTGGCCAGGACCCCCGGGGCTCAGAGCTGAGCTCCCACAGGCTCCTGGGGACAGGGAGGGACAGATCCAGGGGGGCACTTCCCCTAACCCCATGAGCAATTCCTTCTCATACTTTTGGAATGGTTCAGAAGCTGCCGTCATCCTCAGCATCATCCTCATGCTCCTGTCCCCGTTCCCATCGCAGGGAGGTGGGAACTGTCCCCGTGAGGAGTTTGGGGTGCATGTTGGGGCCCTGCCTGAGCTGTCACCCCACTACCCCCCCAGCTTGCCCAGAAGTATGACCCACAGAAGGAGGCTGAGCTGCGGACGTGGATCGAGAGCGTCACAGGAAAACAGATCGGACCTGACTTCCAGAAGGGACTGAAGGATGGGGTGATCCTCTGCGAGTGAGTCCTGGGGCAGTCCTGAGCATGGCTCCCGGCCCGTGCTCCAGCTGGGTGGAGATGGAGGACACCAAACCTCCAGGAGAGGCTCACCAGACCTTGTGGTGGGAAGGATGGGCTGGATCTGTGCCAGTGGGACCGGCCAGAGTCACCCCCAAGGCTTTTGTGTCTGGGGAGAGCCCTGAGGACAAGCAGGGACCTGGAGGGAAATATGCCTTATGTGGGGGAGGCCTGGGCTGAACCTTTCCAAAGGGACCTATGCCCTGCAGGCCCTTGAGGTTTCTTCCTGCCACAGCCTCATGTTCCCCTGCCTCCCTCCAGGCTCATGAACAAGCTGCAGCCCAACTCGGTGAGGAAGATCAACCGCTCAGCTCAGAACTGGCACCAGGTAGGTGCAGCTCTGCTGCCACCCACCTGCTGTCCCTCTGCCCTCACCTGCCAGGGCTCACCCTTCTACCTCTCCACAGCTTGAGAACCTCTCCAATTTCATCAAGGCCATGGCCAGCTATGGCATGAACCCCGTGGACCTCTTTGAAGCCAATGACCTTTTTGAGAGCGGGAACCTGACGCAGGTGCAGGTGTCACTGCTGGCACTGGCAGGAATGGTGAGCACAGGGGGAGGAGCAGCTTGGGAATCTCCAGCAGCCCCATGGGGATCCCCCCAGTTTGGGGTGGTGCATGTGGGACCCCACAGCTCCCCCTGCACTGGGAGTGGGTGGGGGTTTTGGGACCCCTGTCCTTCCTCACAGCCATTCCTGGCAGGCCAAGACGAAGGGGCTGCAGAGCGGGGTGGACATCGGCGTGAAGTACTCGGAGAAGCAGCAGAGGAATTTCGACGAGGCCAAGATGAAGGCTGGGCAGTGTGTGATTGGCCTGCAGGTGGGCTGCCCCACAGGGTCCCATGGGTGGGGGGCTGGGCAAAGGGTGCCCAGTTCTATCAAATTCTCAGCACTGTCACAGCTCCAAGCATTGCTGGAGGGACCTGAGGCATGAGGTGTCTCAAGTGTCCTTGGGATTTGGGACTATCTTGGCTCTCAATGGCTGGGAGCCTGAGATGGTTTAGGGAGCACTGGCTTTGCTTTCCAGGCTGGGGGGACAGGGACAGGGGGAGAAGGGGCACATATGGGGCAGCACACACTCCTCACCAGACCCCTTTGTCAGATGGGCACAAACAAGTGTGCCAGCCAGTCTGGCATGACGGCCTATGGCACCCGGAGGCACCTCTACGACCCCAAAAATCAGATCCTGCCACCCATGGACCACTCCACCATCAGTCTCCAGATGGGCACCAACAAATGTGCCAGTCAGGTGAGCCCCAACACCGAGCTGGGGAGGGATGGGGGGAACCACAGCTGAGCCCTGCTCCATCCTGTCCTTCCTTCCAGGTGGGCATGACGGCTCCTGGCACCAGGAGACACATCTATGATGCCAAGATGGGGACAGAGAAGTGTGACAACTCTTCCATGTCGCTGCAGATGGGCTCCAACCAGGGCGCCAACCAGAGCGGGCAGGTCTTTGGCCTCGGCCGCCAGATCTACGACCCCAAGTACTGCCCACAGGGCACCCAGGGCGAGGTGGCCAACGCTGCTGGGGACCAGAGTGGGGACCCCCCTGGGTACCACTACTACTGTGAGGAGGAGGAGAGCTACTGAGCGGGATGGCTCAGCCCCACCTGCACCATCTCATGTACAGCCCCACATTCCAGCTCCACTTTCATCATTCCCTCTTTTAAAACTCTTTTTTTAACTTTGGAAATTAATCTATTTTTCTGAGCAAGGAAATAAAGACCCTGTTTCTAGAGAGGAGCCCAGCCAGTTCCCCCAGGAGCCCCAAGACCCTGGGGCAGCAGGAAGGTGGGAGATGTTCCAGCGCGTGGGAGTGGACAGTGTCACCTCTCACGCACCCAGCGCCCACCACACACCCCTGTGATGCCCCTGGATCCCTCAGCAAGGAGTGGGAGTGGCTGCCCTTGGTGCTGCTGCTCATCCCTGTGCTGGCAGGACTCTCCTCAGCCCTGTGGAGGAGAGGGGCTGGGGTCAGTGGGACACAGGGGAAGCACATCTGGGAGAGACTGTGGCCTCAGGATTGTGAGTGTGGATTTGTGAGTGTGTATGTGTGTGTGTGTGTGTGTGTGTGTGTGTGTGTAGGTTTGCACTCTGCTGTGATCTCTAAATGCTGGAAATGCCCTTTTTGCAGAACTCATAGAGACCAAGTTTTCAAGGCTACGGTGATGGCTGCAGGGCTGGGCCGGGAGCTGGCACACCTGGCACAGCTGGCACGCCTGGCACACCCAGCACTGCAGTAACCTCATCGCCCAGGCTGGAGCCAAGGCTGACTCCAACATCCTGCACTGGGGCGGTGTCCAAGTGGCAGAGTGCAGCCAGTGCCCATCGACATCTCCTCTCCTGTGCGGTTTTTAATGCAGACACTCTCAGACTGGAAACCTTTTATTAAAAAAAAAAAAAAAAGCCCTCTCAACATAAACAGCAGCTGATCTCTGCTGCAAGCGCCTTGTCAGGGCTCAGGCAGGTCTCTCTGTGCCTGGGGTCTGTGAGCTGCTGCAGACCTGGGTGAGACCCCCCGGAGTGCCAGAGTGGTGGGGCAGAATGCTGCGTGTCCCAGGGGGAGGAGCGTGAGCCGGGAACGAGCTGCGGGGTTAATTAGCAGATGTGCGGTTGATAGATGAGCAATTAACAGTGCCAACGGGACAGGACGGGACGTGCCTGTCCGGGAAGGGATCCACCTTTTTTTGGGCGAAGTGCTGCGTTTCGAAGAGCCATGCTNGGGATATGATGGGGTGGGGCGGGGACTCCTACTCCTACACCGGTCCCTTTAAGAGCCGGTTCCCATGACGTCACGCCCACGGCTACTTTGTAGCGCGGGGAGGGCGGGGTCTGTTAAAGAGACAGCGGCACCAGGTAACGGGGGTCCCGGGCCGGGGGCTGCGAGGGGGAAAAGGAGAGGCTGTGTCCCGGCGTCTGCTCTCGGATGCGGTCGCCTAGCGTCNCGGGGCTATCCCCGTGTTCCCATCGTAGCCCCGAACTGTTCCCATGTCCCCGCTGGACTGACATCATCATCCCTTCGAGCTGTCCCCATAGTCCCCCTGGGTTGTCCGTGTCTCCCCTGGGATGTCCTCACATCTTCCCGGCCCGTCCGCCTCCCGGTGACTCTGCACCCCGCCCAGAGCGGTGCTCCGTGCGGCCGGACCGGGTTGTAGGGCGCCGGGGCCGGCAGCTGCCGGTCCGGCGGTTGCCGGGGTCGCGGGGTCCATCGAGATCCCGGTTGCAGTGATGTGGTGTGTTTGTCATCGTGAGATGAGAGAGCAGATTCCCACGCGAGTCCCCCGGGAGGATCCAGGGATGGTTTTGTCCCGAAAAGAGCCGTCTCCGCGGGGCTGGGGTTCCCCCGGACCGGCAGTTCCGCAGCACCCTCCGGTTCCAGCGGATGGGGACACTCAGACACCTATGTCTCCCCGTGTCACCCCCACCCCGACAGCTGCTTCTTTCCGTGTCACCCCATCTGACCCCGGTGCATCCCCAGAGGAATCCTGCCCCCGGACCCACTCGTGTCCGGCCCCGCAGGCCGATTAGGCGGATTTCCCAGCCGGGATCCTAATCCCGCTGCCCCGTGCCCGCTTATCCCGCCTGCGCCCAGGACCCGGCTTAGCCCCGGGCGAGGGCGGGTGTCGGCGAGCGCGAGGCGGCGGGTGAGTGTTTGTCCCCCGATCCCGGGGAAAAAACGAGGGGCAAGTCTGGGGTGGTGGTGTCCCAGGCTCGCAGTGACCGGGGAGCCGCCCCGGAGCTCGGCTCTCCCGGGGTGCGGGGTGGCTGCACCGAGCGGAACGCTGCGGGTTGGGTCGTGCCGCCGCTGCCTCCGGGCTCGTCACTGAGCTGCCTTGGTAGAGCTTTGCTGCCGGGCCCCGGAGCTGCTGGCCCCGCTCCAGGGGTGGGTGAATTCCCAGAACTGGCAGAGACGCGGCTGCTACCCGCGGGATCTGGGTGTCGGAACTCGCGCCTCGAGTCCACTGCACCGGAACAATTCCGCTGCTGAGCTGATGAGAGCCCCACCTACATCCCTCTCACGGGGAAACTGAGGCATGGGCAGGTCTCAGCCTCCCCCGGGCTGCCCAGCTCGGCCGGAACTACTCCTGGGGTTTCGCACTGCTCCCTGAGCCTGGCGTGGGCAGCAAATCGTGCTCCTGGCCCCTGGACAGAGCTCGTGCCCAATTCTGGTGCTTTTGCTTTAGGAAAGAATGTGATTTAGCTCCGGAAAGGAGCTTTGCTTCAGGAATGCCGTCCGGCTCCTGCCAGCCCCGCAGCTCAGCCCTGTGCCCGGCACTGTGCCCGGGGTGTGATAAGCCCCGAAGCAGAAGGAAGTGAGAGCCCAGCCGTTGTCCTCAACTTGGGGCTGCCCCCCCTGCTCGGGACCGCGATCCCCGCGATGGCCGTGGGCACCCAGCTGGGGCTGCTGCTCTGGAAGAACTTCACCTACCGCCGGCGGCAGCGGGTGAGTGGGCGACTGGGGTGGGGTTACCCAGAGCCGCTGGTTCCTGGCACAGAGGCAGGCAGAACCCTGGACACTGATGGGTACCAGGACCCCCACCAACCTTGCGTCTCCCCCAGATCCAGCTGGCTATCGAGATCCTGTGGCCCCTCTTCCTCTTCCTTATCTTGATCTCAGTGCGGCGATCCCACCCGCCCTTCAAGCAGCATGAGTGTGAGTGTCCCCCGCAGGACACCCCTGAGCCAGCTAAGACCCCTCTGTGTGCCCCTATACGGGAGCCCTTCGGGTGACACCGAGGGGACAAAAACGGGAGGTGGTCACAGGGTCACAGGGGGGCTCACTGGCATCTCCCTGGGGTCCTGGGGGTCCGGCACTGCCTCCCTGAACCTGCCTCCCTCTCCCTCAGGCCACTTTCCCAACAAGGCGCTGCCCTCGGCGGGGACCCTGCCCTGGCTGCAGGGCATCATCTGCAATATGAACAACCCCTGCTTCCGGCACCCCACGGCGGGAGAGGCCCCTGGCGTGGTGGGCAACTTCGATGGCTCCATGTGAGCGGCGAGGCTGGGGAGCTGCGGGGCAGAGCGGGGCTGGGCCGGGGTCTCATGCCTATCCCATGTCCCGTGTCACAGCCTCTCCCGCCTCCTGACCGAAGCCCGGCAGGTCCTGCTCCGCGGCCACGGGCAGCGGCTCCTGCGCAGCTTCTCCCGGCTCCTGCCCGCTCTGCGCCGGCTCCGAGACAGTGGGAATCAGCGGAGGGGTGAGCACCGGGAGCGAGGGGTGCCGGGGCAGCGAGACCTCTTGTCTGACCCCTGCTCCCCCAGCTCTGCCGGTAAGGGAATACTTGAGAGAGGACGAGACCTTCTCCCGGTTCCTGCGGACCAACACATCTCTGCCCCCGGCGCTGGTGGATGAGCTGATGGGGGCTCGGCTCAGCCCCCGCATCGTGAGTGTCAGCGCGGCGCTCGCACCCGGCGCCCACTCCCGGTGACCGCACCGTGACCGCCCTCTCCTTCCAGTTCTCCCTGGCGAGCATTCGCCTCCCGCTAAAGGCGCTGGTCTGCAACGCCTCGGTCCTGGGGGGCTTCTTGGTGGGTGGCGACGCCGACTCCACCCAGAGCCTGCAGCAAGAACTCTGCGCACTGCCCAGTTCCCAGCTCCGTGCCATGGAGGGCTCCTTCCTCTCCCAGATGGATTTCCCACGACTCCTGACGGTGAGCCCCCAGCGCGGTTGGGCGCTGGAAGGCACCGAGGCACTCTGGCCTCCCCAGCAGGGCTGTGACCCCCTTCTCATGCCCCCTTGTAGGAACGGCTGAGCTCAGACTTGGGAGGAATCACTGGCACCGTGGAAGCTTTGGGCAGTTTCCTGCGGGATGCAGCATCCCTGATGGAGGAGGTACACCCCTCACTCCTCTGCCTCCTACTCACCCCCACTGTGCCCCTGGGTCCCCCTGATCCCCTGAGGCCCCTCTCCACTCTCATCCCACTCTCCCCAGGTCTCCTCCATGACCAGCCTGGCCAAGCTGCGTCAGGAGCTAATGGGGCTGAGAGCCCCCAACACCAGCACGGGTGCCTTCACAGCCCTGTCACGCATTGCCTGTGGACACCCCGAGGGCGGGGGGCTCAGGATCCCTTCCCTCAACTGGTATGAGGACAATGATGTCAAAGCCTTCCTGGACCGTAACAGCTCAGAGCAGAGACCCATGGCCTCAGGCAGCACCAGTGAGTTGGGGGCTGTGGGAGCTCAGCCAGGGGCTGTGGGGGGCAGTGGGGGCTGGTGGTGAGGGCTCAGCTCTGCATCCCCAGGTCCCTTCTGCCGGGAGCTGCTCCGCAGCCTGGAGTCCAGCCCCCTCTCACAGATCTTCTGGCGGGGGATCAAGCCCCTCTTTGTGGGGAAGATCCTGTACACACCACCTGGGCCTGGCCCCGACAGTGTCATGGCTGAGGTGAGTGGGGCCTGCGAGTGGCCTGGAGGGGTTTGGGGGGTTCTCATCCCGGACCTGCCTCACCTCCCTCACACAGGTGAATCGGACCTTCCGGGAGCTGGCGGTGCTGGAGGAGTTGGGGGGTGCCTGGCAGGAGCTGGGACCCCGAATCTACACCCTCCTCAACAGCAGCCTGGAGATGCAGGTGCTCCAGGTGTGTGACCCCAGACTCCTCCCTAGGAGCAGGTTTGCTGTGGGGTGCAAGATGGGGTGTGCTGGGGTGCAACTGCCAGGAGCGGGGTGGGATGCAGATGGGGCAGGGTGGGCTGCATGGCCTCCCATATCCTGGTGCTTTGCAGGACCTGCTGCTGGCCCCGAGCACAGCCCAGCTCCTGGACGGGTTCCTCAATGGCACCTCCTGGAAGCTACCAGAGCTGGTCACATTCCTGGTGGGGCCAGCGGGAGGACCAGACCTCACCTGGCACCAGGTGTACGCTGATGTGGATGCAGTCCTGAGCACGCTGTCACAGTTCATGGAGGTGTGTGTCACTCCGCTGTGGGCGAACTGGCCCCTTGCTCTACCTGTGCCCTCTGAACCCTACATGCCTCCCACAGTGTGTCTGCCTGGACAAGATTGAGGCAGTGGCCACCGAGGAGCAGCTGGTAGCCAGGGCCCTGGAGCTGCTGGAGGAGCAGCAATTTTGGGCAGCAGTGGTCTTCCAGCCCCCCATCAATGCCTCAGCCCCTGGACTTCCACCCCATGTCCGCTACAAGATCCGCATGGACATTGACGATGTCACGAGGACCAACAAGATCAAAGACAGGTTGGCGGGTGCCCACCCTGTCTGTCTCCATGGCTAGCCAAGCAGCCTGTGCTTGTTGCCAGGGGATCCCTGGTCCCAGCACCATGCTCTGCCCCCAGGTTTTGGGACCCAGGCCCTGCAGCTGACCCCTTCAGTGACTTGCGTTACGTCTGGGGGGGCTTCATCTACATTCAGGACCTGGTGGAGCAGGCGGTGGTGCGGGTGCAGACTGGGGCTGCCCCACGGACAGGGGTCTATGTCCAGCAGATGCCCTACCCCTGCTACGTGGATGATGTGTAAGTGGGCAGGGGCAGTCCTGGAACCTGGGACTGTTGGGTCCTCCCCCCTTCTGCCATGGGGTACACATCCAAGCACCCTGCAGCATCCCTGCATCGGGGAGGTGGCACAGGGCTGGTTGTGCCCTGGTGTCCCTGGCCCAACAGTGGCCCAGGAGTGTTGAGCTAAGGGTGGAATGTCTGGTGGTATCTCCCCAGGTTCTTGAGGGTCCTGAACCGCTCACTGCCTCTCTTCATGACGCTGGCCTGGATCTACTCAGTGGCCATGATCATCAAGGGGGTGGTGCACGAGAAGGAGACGCGTCTCAAGGAGACCATGAAGACAATGGGGCTAAGCAGCGGGATCCTCTGGCTCAGCTGGTTCCTCAGCAGCTTCATCCCCTTCCTCCTCAGCTCTGCCCTTCTTGTCCTCATCCTTAAGGCAGGTTGCAGGTCTCAAGGGATAGCATGGGTGACACAGGGAACATCAGGGCTGGGAGCCAGCATGAGGGGCTCCACAGGCTCCAACCTGCCTCCATCCACAGCTGGGAAACATCCTGCCCTACAGCGACCCAGCAGTTATCTTCCTCTTCCTTGGCACCTTCTCGGTGGCCACCATCAGCCAGTGCTTCCTCATCAGCACCTTCTTCCCTCGTGCCAACCTGGCCTCGGCATGTGGTGGCATCATTTACTTCTCGCTGTACCTGCCCTATGTGCTGTGTGTCGCCTGGCGCGACTACATCACCTTCCCAATCCGTGTCCTTGTGGTGAGCACCCAGAGCTGCCCCTCTGCAATGCCCCTGGTACTCTGAGTGAGGGGCTTTGGGCTGCATCTTAGCCCACACTGCTGTTCTCACTGTTCTCAGAGCCTGCTGTCACCCGTGGCCTTCGGCTTTGGCTGCGATTATTTCTCTCTCTACGAGGAGCAGGGAGTGGGCATCCAGTGGCACAACCTGGCTGCCAGCCCCGTGCCAGGAGACCTGTACAGCTTTGCTGTGGCCATGGCGCTGCTGCTACTGGATGCTGTCCTCTATGGCCTGGCCACCTGGTACCTCGAGGGTGTCTTCCCAGGTGAGTGAAGCTCCCCTGACCCCCAGCTTCCACTCAGCCCTGGCCCCACACAGCCTCTTCTGCTGCAGGTCAGTATGGGATCCCAAAGCCCTGGAATTTCCCCTTCCTGAAGAGTTACTGGTTTGGAGAGTCATCCTCATCTGGGCACTCCGTGTACCACACCAGCCCTCACACGGCACCCCAAGGTGAGTCCCTGCCCACCCTGGAGCAGTATGACTGAGGGCAGTGGCCATGGAGTAGGGCTGGAGCCCTCCAGCCCAGGCCTTGCTCCCTAATGGAGAGCCCTGCACCTCATGGCAAGGGGTCCTGCCCCCAGCAAGGGGTCCTGACTGGGGATGTGACCCCTTGGTGGCCTCCAGTGCTGGTGGAGGAGCCACCTGTGGAACTCCAGCCCGGCGTCTCCATCCGCAACTTGGTGAAGGTCTATGGCAGCAGTGGCCGTGCAGCCGTCAATGGGCTGAGCCTGGACTTCTACGAGGGGCAGATCACATCCTTCCTGGGCCACAACGGCGCTGGAAAGACCACCACCATGTGAGCCACAGAGGGGCTGCATGGCCATGGCTGGGGACAGGAGCTGAGCCTGACCCTGTCCCCACCTGGTCCCCACACAGGACAGGGTACCCTGGCCCCAAGCCTTGCTGCTCCTGTGCTCCATGACCCACTTTCCTCACCACTTCCAGGTCCATCCTGACTGGCCTCCTGCCCCCCACCTCGGGCACTGCCTATATCCTGGGCTGGGACATCCGCTCCGATATCGACAGCATCCGCAAATCCATGGGGATGTGTCCCCAGCACAACGTGCTATTCGACATGTAGGCAGGGGTGGGGAGGTGTGGGGAGTGATGCAGGGCTGTTCGCCTCAATCCCTGTGCCCCTCACCCTGCCTTTCCCCCTGTCCCCACAGCCTGACGGTGGAGGAGCACGTCTGGTTCTACGGGAGGCTGAAGGGGCTCTCAGAGCAGCAGGTGCAGGAGGAGATGGAGCAGCTGCTCCAGGACACGGGGCTGCCCCACAAGCGCCGGGAGCAGACCAGGAACCTCTCTGGTGCGTGCAGGGGTCAGGCTGGGTGCCTGAGCAGGGCTCAGTGGCTCTGACCCCCCCCAACGCTGTCCCTCTGCAGGTGGGATGCAGCGGAAGCTCTCGGTGGCCATTGCCTTTGTGGGCGGCTCCCGTGTGGTCATCCTGGACGAGCCCACGGCCGGTGTCGACCCCTTCTCCCGCCGCAGCATCTGGGAGCTGCTGCTCAAATACCGCAAAGGTCAGGGCTGGGGGTCCCCACTTCACCCTCTGAGCGCCCCAGCCTGGGGTGAGCAGGGGAATGTGCTGGTGGGGGTCTGGCAAGGGGATCCTGGGATCAAGCCCGTTCCTGGTCCCCAGGCCGCACCATCATCCTATCCACCCACTACATGGACGAGGCAGAGCTGTTGGGGGACCGCACTGCCATCATCTCACAGGGCCGGCTCTGCTGCTGCGGGTCCCCCCTCTTCCTCAAGGCCAGGCTTGGCACCGGCTACCACCTCACCCTGGTGAAGCGGGAGAGGAGCGGGACAGGCAGCAACACTTGCACTGTCCCTGGTGTCACCAAAAAGGTGGGTCCCTGATGATCATCCCCCCAAAGAGAATCCAGTGTCTCCATCTTGGGTATTGGGGGGCACTGGGTCCTGAAGTGGGGTGCCAGGCTCCAGCCACCCTTTCCTGCAGGACGGCAGTGACTCGGAGCACAGCAGTGACACGGGCCTGGGCAGCGAGCGGGGCAGTGACGCCAGCACCGTGGGTGAGCCTTTTGTCCCCTCCCAGTGTCACCCCCAGCTGGAGGTGCAGCCTTCCCAGGGAGGCTGGGGGTGCAAGCCCTGCACCTGGCCCCTCTCCTCCTTTCACTGGAGGTGCAGAAGGGGATCTCCATCCCCTCCATCTCCCCTGGGGACCCTCAGGCTGGGATACTGGGCACATGGAGCTGTGGCCAGCTGCACCAGCCAGTGGCTCCTGCCCAGGGTTTCCAGCCCTCCCCATCCTTCCAGATGTGGCCCAGCTGTCGGCACTGATCCAGAAGCTGGTCCCTGGCTCCCGGCTGGTGGAGGACATTGGGCACGAGGTGCTCTTTGTCCTGCCCTACAGTGGGGCCAGGGATGGGGCCTTTGGGGAGCTGTTCCGTGAGCTGGACGCACACCTGGGGGAACTGGGTGTCTCCAGCTATGGCATCTCTGACACCACCCTGGAAGAGGTACCCAGGGGAGCTGTGGTTAAGGGGCTCCTGGGGAAGCCAGGGGGTTTCCCTCACTGGGCTGTGGGTGCTGGTGTGTGTTTAACACCAGCCCTCCCACACCCCCAGATCTTCCTGAAGGTGGCCGAGGACACAGCACTGGACACTGACACCACAGGTAAAACCCCTCAGTCCTGGCTGGAGCTGAGCTCTGGGGAACAGTGGGGCTGGGGAGGTGCTCAGCAGCCCAGAGCAGAGGGATGGGGTGTTCCCAGCACCCTGTGTGTCCCTGCCAGTGCTAGGGGTCCTGGTGGGAGCATCTGTGGATGCAGAGAGCTGTCACAACCTGTGCCGTGGTCCTGCCCTAACATCTTGTTCTCATTTTCTCAGGCACCATGAAAGGAGCAGTCTCTGGCGAGATGGGGGATGGGGATGTGGCTGATGGAGAGATGGGTAAGGATGGGGGAGACGGGACCCCTGAGTGCTTCCCACCTCCAGCCCCTGGGCTGGGGACAATGGCACACGTCCCTTCAAGCAGGGCGGGGGACCCTCGTGCAGTGCAGCTACCTCTCAGTTTTGGGGTGTCCCCAGAGTAAAGATCTGGGATGAGGATGGGTTTGGGGAGCTCAGCTCTGTGCAGGAGTTGGGATGGGGTATGAAATCTCAGAGGCCATATACAGCCCCTTATCCTGGAGGGAGAACTGGTGTGAGGACAGCCATGGGAGTCTGGGAGGGGCTGTGATGGTTGGGGGCACCAGCTCTGCCCTGGGTGGGTGCTGATCCCCGCGTGGCTGTAACCCCTCTCTCCTCTCCTTTACATTGAGCCAAAGGAGCCCGGCGAGGTAGGAGCTGGGGGCTGTGTGGGGGGGCTGGGGCTCCTGCATGCAGCATCTCATCCTTGCTGGGGTGAGGGGATTCCCTGTCCCCCCATGTCCCGCCTGGCACCTGCCCCTTGCCAGACCCGTCTCTGTCCCGGCAGTGGAGGAGCCCCGAGAGACGGATCTGCTGCGGGGGGCTGCGGGGCAGACCTGCGGCAGGGTGCGGGGCTGGGCACTCACCTGCCGCCAGCTCCGCGCTCTCTTCACCAAGAGGATGCTCCACGCTCGGCGCAGCACCCGCGGCTTCTTGGCGCAGGTGGGGCCGCGGGAAGGGGATGGGGCAGGGCACGGTGGGGCGGAGCCAACCCTGATCCCCCCCGGCCTCCTCAGATCGTCCTCCCCGCCGTCTTCGTCTGCATCGCGCTGCTCTTCAGCCTCATCGTGCCGCCCTTTGGGAAGTACCCGCCCCTGCAGCTCCAGCCCTGGATGTACGGGAAGCAGTTCACCTTTTTCAGGTGTGTCCCCAGCCCTCTGCCCGACGTGTCCCTCGTCCCTCACTGCCACCAGCTCACTCCTGTGTCTCCCGGCAGCAATGACGCCCCGGGAGACCCCGACACAGCCCGGCTGCTGGACGCGCTCCTGGCTGAGCCCGGCTTCGGCACCAAGTGCATGAAGGAAGAGGGGAAGGCGTGAGTGTCCGCGGGACGGGGGCTGGAGCAGCTCTGCCACCTGGTGTGATGCAGTGGCACCCCCAACATCCCCATGGTGAGTCCCGGTGCCCCTGGCTCACACCAGGCTGGTAATGGGACTCTCTGTCTCTCTCCCCGGGTGCCCAGGGCAGGGCTGTGCCCACCATCTTCCCACCCCGACGGCTTCTCAGCCCCCTCAGCCCCCCCATCCCTGCTGGAAGTGCTGCGGCGTGGGAACTGGACACAGGCTGAGCCATCCCCCCCGTGTCAGTGCAGTGGGCCAGGGGCACACAGGATGCTGCCTGAGTGTCCTGAGGGGGCCGGGGGGCTCCCACCACCCCAGGTAACCCCAAGCCTAGCAGGGGCAGCCCTGGGGCTCCATCACTGCTGGCTGTAGGGGCAGGTAATGCTCTGGGGATGCCACAGGGCTGGGTGTCCATCCAGCCCATCTGTCCATCCCACAGGTGCAGAGAGGCACAGGGGATATCCTTCAGAACCTAACAGGCAGGAACATCTCTGACTACCTGGTGAAGACCTATCCCCAGATCATCCGTCAGGAGTGAGTGCTGGGGCTGGGAACACTGGGGACACTGCAGGGGCACTGTGGGGACACCAAGGGAACACCCCAGGGATGCCTGGGGGAAGGAGACACTGCTGGGGACATGTTGCTGGGTGGGCAGGTGCTGCCCTAATGTCCCCTCGGTGGGTTTCTCTCTCCTCTCTCTACCTCATTTCTTTCAGGCTGAGGAACAAGAAGTGGGTGAATGAGCAGAGGTAAGCTGGGCAGGGGCTGGGGCCTGGCACAGCCAGGATGGAGGGAGTCAGGAAATCTCTGGTGGGCTTGGGGAGAGCCTGAGTGGTCCCTGGGCAGAGCCATCATCCAGGTGCCTTCAGCCTTCCGCTGTGTGTCCCTTAGTCTGGCATCTGAGTGAGTGGAGGATTGACCAGGTTGACAAGGGTGGCAGTGGGGAATGGGTGGCACGTTTCATGGGATTGTGGAATTGTACAATCTCCTGGGGTGGAAGGGACCCACGTGGATTCTCAAACCCAGTTCCTGGCATGCTGGCAGTGGGAGTCTCTCCAGCAAGTTTGGGAGCCACATTTCTCCTGCAGGTACGGTGGCTTCTCCCTGGGTGCTGGCAGCTCCCAGGCTCTGCCGTCGGCAGCAGAAGTGGATCAGGCAGTTCTGGAGCTCAGGGTGCTGCTCAACATCACCTCGGTACAGCTGGACACAGCCCCTGGCTCAGCTCTGGTGTCCCAGTGCTGGGAGACCCCTCCTCACTCTATGTTCCTGCACCCAGGGCAGCCCCTCGGATCGGCTCCTGGCCAACCTCAGCCACTTCATCGAGGGTTTGGATGCCCGCAGGAATATCAAGGTGTGCCCAGATCTGGGGGTCCCTCAGGGCGAGAGCTGGGGGGCAGCAGACATGTGACAGTGGTGTCCCCTCAAGGGCTGGAGCAGCCCAAGAAGGACTGAGAGTGGCTGGGGCTCGAGGGGAGCAGGAAGTGGGTGGGGAGTGGGGGATGCTGCTGGTGGGAGAGGGGCTGCAGGCACAGCCAGGGGCAGTGCCAGGTTGGGTGGGGGGCTCTGAGCTGCCTGGCCCTCTCTATGCTGCAGGTCTGGTTCAACAACAAGGGCTGGCATGCCATGGTCTCCTTCCTCAACGTGGCCAGCAATGGGCTGCTGCGAGCCCAGCTGCCCCCCGGCACCGACCCCACACGTTTCGGCATCACGGCCACCAACCACCCCCTCAACCTCACCAAGGAGCAGCTCTCTGAGGCCGCCCTGTGAGTGCTGGGGATGGGGGTCCTGCAGCCCCCTCTGGCCCCTGCTGAGCTCTCCCCTCCTTGGCAGGATGGCCACCTCTGTGGACGTGCTGGTCTCCATCTGCGTGATCTTCGCCATGTCCTTTGTCCCGGCTAGCTTTGTTGTCTTCCTCATTGAGGAGCGGGTCAGCAAGGCCAAGCACCTTCAGTTTGTCAGCGGGATGAAGCCCATCACCTACTGGCTGGGCAACTTCGCCTGGGACATGGTGGGAATGGGGATGGGGATGGGGCCAGTGGCCAGTTCCAAGGGATCTGGTCCCACCCTTGACCCCTCTCCTGACTTTTCCATCCCCACAGTGCAACTACCTGGTCCCCGCGCTGCTGGTCATCCTCATCTTCCTCTGCTTCCAGCAGGAATCCTACGTGTCCTCGGCCAACCTGCCCTCCCTGGTGCTGCTGCTGCTGCTCTACGGGTGACGGGGCAGCAGAGCCCAGCGGGGCAAGGGGGTTGTGGGGCTGGGGGCAGCTGGGATGAAGGGGTTGTGGTGCTTGGAAGGGTGGGTGCTGTCTCAAGCCCCCCAGGTCGGGAGCTGCACCTCAGCCAGCCCCTGCCTCTTCCCCCTGCAGATGGTCCATCACACCCCTGATGTATCCAGCCTCCTTCCTCTTCAGCATCCCCAGCACCGCCTACGTGGCCCTGACCTGCATCAACCTCTTCATCGGCATCAACGGCAGCGTGGCCACCTTTGTGCTGGAGCTCTTTGTGGACCAGGTGAGCCTTGGGATGCCCTGGACCCACCATCCCTTCCCTACAGGGCCAGTGCCAGCTCCCCCACCCCTCTCCTTGCTGCCCCATCAGAACCTCAATGACATCAACCGTGTCCTGAAGAAGGTTTTCCTCATCTTCCCCCACTTCTGCTTGGGCCGAGGTCTCATTGACATGGTGAAGAACCAGGCAATGGCTGATGCCTTTGAGAGGTTTGGTGAGTCTGGGGCTGTCAGGGCTGCTCACCCTCCCCACAGCCCAGCACAGGGGTCCCCTATTCCTACAGCCTCTCTCACTGCTTGCAGGGGACAAGCGCTTCGTGTCCCCCCTCTCCTGGGACCTGGCAGGGAAGAACATGTTTGCCATGGCCATCGAGGGCATCATCTTCTTCCTCTTCACCCTCCTGCTGCAGTACCACCGCTTCTTCTTGCGCCTGGGGTGAGTGCTGGCAGAGGGGTACAGAATCACAGAATCACCAGTTTGGAAAAGATCTTTAATATCATCAAGTCCAACCCATGCCCTAACACCACCTCCTCTAAACTGCAGCACTGAGTGCTACATCTAGTCTTTTATTTAAGCACATCCAGGGATGGTGCCACCACCACCTCCCCAGGCAGATGATTCCAGTACTTTATCACTGTTCCAGTAAAAAACCTTTTCCTAATATCCAACCTAAATTTCCCTTGGCGCAGCTTAATACTGTGTCTTCTCATTCTGTCAGTTGTTGTCTGGAAAAAGAGACCAACGCCCATCTGACTAGACTGAACTGAACTAGAACTACCTTTCAGGGAGTTGTAGGGAGTGATAAGGTCACCTCTGAGTCTCCTTTTTTCCAGGCTAAACAACTCCACCTTTCCCAGTCATTCCTCACAGGGCTTGTCTTCCAAGCTCATCACCAGCCTCGTTGCCTCCTCTGGACATGCTCAAGCATCTCAACATCCTTCCTAAACTGAGGGGCCCAGAACTAGACATAGTACCCTGGAGGTGCTCAAGAGGCTGGACAGCCCTGGATGTGTCCTTGCCGCTGTTTCCACAGGCCACGGGCTCTGGAGCTGCCCTCACTGGGGGATGAGGACCGGGATGTGGCCAGGGAGCGGGTGAGGGTGGGCAGCATCCCCCCACACGGCCACCTCCTGCTGCTGAAGGACCTGACCAAGGTGGGTGCATGGGGCTGGACCCTGCTGTGAGCTCCAGCCCAGCCAGAACCCCTGGCCCCACTGGCAGTGACAGGAGGGAGCACCCGATGCCACCTCTCCCCCATGCAGGTGTACCGGCGCAGGAAGGCTCCAGCCGTGGACCGGCTCTGTGTGGCCATCCCCCCCGGGGAGGTGAGGGACAGATGGACAGACAGACAGCTCTGTGGGTAGGGCTAGGGCTGCCAGTGACCCCGCTCTGCCCCCACAGTGCTTTGGCCTCCTGGGGGTGAACGGTGCTGGGAAAACATCCACCTTCAAGATGCTGACAGGGGACACAGAGGTGACACTGGGAGAGGCCTGGTTGAAGGGGCACAGGTGGGTGAATGCAGGGACTCCTTGGCTCAGATCCCTCTCCATGTCCCCCCAGCATCTATGCCATCATCTCTGTCCCCACCCTGTACTCTTCCTGCTCTTCCTTTGCCCTGCAGCCTGCTTCATCCTCACTCTCACTCTTGCAGCTTCTTGTCCCTATTCCCACAGTGTCCCTGGCACATGTCCCCATCTCACAGTGTGCTCACCTCTCCCTGCCCCATGTTTACCTGTCCCCATCCTGCAGTGTGCTCACCGACCTCCAGTCTGTCCACCAGCACATGGGTTACTGTCCCCAGTTTGATGCCATCACGGACCTGCTGACGGGGCGGGAGCACCTGGAGTTCTACAGCCGCCTGCGTGGGATCCCGGAGGAGGAGACCCCCAGAGTAGGGCCTGTACCCTTGTCCTCCCCAGCCCATGGGGAGCCCCCGCACTCACCCCCTGTATCTCTCACAGGTGGCTCAGTGGGGCATCACTGCTCTGGGGCTGGGCCCTCATGCGGACCGGCCGGCGGGCAAGTACAGCGGGGGCAACAAACGCAAGCTCTCCACAGCCATCGCCCTCCTCGGCTGCCCCCCTGTCGTCTTCCTGGTGAGGGGGGCATTGGGAAGCCCCATGGCAGCACCAGTGTCCCGCACAGGCTGACCCTGGGCTGGGACCATTGCAGGATGAGCCCACAACGGGGATGGATCCACAGGCCCGGAGGTTCCTGTGGGAGCGCATTCTTGGTGTTATCCGGGACGGGCGGTCTGTGGTGCTCACGTCCCACAGGTGAGTCCCCACAAAGGGCAGCACCTCTCTGCCCCCATAACCCCCCTATAGGGGAGCACCTCCCTGCCTGTGGGAGCCCCCAGAGGGTAGTGTCCCCCTGCCCTGGGGGGCTCACACATGTGCCCCCAGCATGGAGGAATGTGAGGCGCTCTGCACCAGGATGGCCATCATGGTCAACGGCCGGTTCCGCTGCCTGGGCAGTGTCCAGCACCTCAAGAACAGGTACTGGCTCAGGGGGCTAAGGGGGTCTCCTGAGGGTGGTGGCCATGGCCAGTCCTCACAGCAGTGTCCCCTCTCCCTGCAGGTTTGGGGATGGGTACACGGTGGTGGTGCGGGTGGGGGGTCCTGGTCCAACGGCAGTGCAGACCCTGCTGCAGCAACACTTCCCTGGCATCGTACTGCGGGAGCAGCACGGGGGGCTGCTGCAGTACCACCTGCCTGCCCGTGTCACCTCCCTGGCTACCGTCTTCAGCCTTCTGGCCACCCACCGTGGCCCCTGCCACATAGAGGACTACTCCGTGTCCCAGACGACACTGGACCAGGTGACGGGGGAGGCAGGTGTGAGGGCAGGGTGGCCCTGTCCCATGGTGCTGTCTCTCATCATACTGTTCCTGCAGGTCTTCATGCACTTTGCCCAGGAGCAGAGCGATGGGGATACGGGGGAGGTCACAGCCCCAGGGCAGGACGCAGCCCCCAGCCCCGAGAGGAGGCTGAGCACATTCCTGGAGGACGACAGCTACCAGGAGAGCGCTGTCTGAGTGGGCCATGGTGTTCCACGGAGCCCCACAGACCCCTCCCCGGCTGTCACCGCAGCACGAGCCAGGGTCACAGGGCTTTGGGGTACTGCAGACCCCCAGAACTGCACAGAAGAGGTCTGGGCACATCCTGCCCACTGGCATGGTGTCACCATCCCACGGGGCAGTGGGTGCTGGGGAGGGTCAGAGTGCCAGGACAGGGCTGGCCCCGGCTCCCTGCCGCGGGGTTGATGCCCTGCGGGGGGCTGAGTTGGATGGGGGTCTGGGGCTGGCCTTGGGACCCCGCTGCTCCCCACCGGAGCCGAGCTTGCTGTAACAGAGCAATTCAATAAAAACCCGCGGTACTGCCGGGGGGCTCGACTGCCCTCGCCACAACGCGCCCGCAGTGAGGGACAGGGTGGGGACACACCGGAACAGGGGTAGTAGAGTGGCCCTGACACTCACAAACATCAACTCACAGAGCCGCGCCTGAGGGCTTCCCCCAACCTGGCGGGGGACTGGAACGCCCCGTGCTGCGTCTCGGGGGACCTAAAAGGACCTCACGGGCACCAGGTTTGAGACCGTGCCCGGAAAAAAAAATATGGAACGCTTCACGAATTTGCGTGTCATCCTTGCGCAGGGGCCATGCTAATCTTCTCTGTATCGTTCCAATTTTAGTATATGTGCTGCCGAAGCGAGCACGAGTAAAGCTCTACCCACAGCGGTATTTAAACCTCCTTTAATTAATAACCTCGCCATCAGTGCGAGTACAAGTTTTTGGGTTCTTGTGCCTTTCTTCATATGATCATTCTCTTTACTGATAACTGCTAATTTTTCATTCTAAATCTTCCGTTTTGTGGCAATTTTTCCCTTTTCGTAGTTGTACGGACACCCGAAATTGCAGCCTGTGCGCGAGGCATGGCGGGAGATATCTATATTTGCATGGAGGTGGGGCGGGGCCGGAGCGTGTCCTCCACCGTCCCGTCGTGCCCCGGGCGCGCGTGCGCGCGCACGCGCGTGAGCCGCTGTGGCCGGCGGAGGAAAATGGCGGTGGAGCGCTGAGGGACGGGACAGGACAGCGCCGGGACAGCTGAGCCGCTCGCCGCGCCCGGGCCGCGCCACGCCACCCCACCCGCCGCCCCGCCCAGCCGAGGGACCCCCATGGCCGCGGGAACATCCCGGCAGCCGTGTCCCTGATGCGTCTGCTCCGGCCGTGCAGCTGCCGGGCCCCGCTGAGCGCCCAGGCCTGACCCGTTGGGCCTGACCCGCTACCGCCCCGAGGCGTCTGCGCCGGGCAGGGGCCGGGGAGGGGGACGGAGGCGGCGCCGGCCCCGCGCCCGCGGCCTCTCCGCAGCGCCCG
>VXBI01000301.1:298913-316861 GCA_013397375.1 Toxostoma redivivum | reverse complement strand
GGCCTCTCCGCAGCGCCCGCCCGGCCCCAGCCCGGCCCGCGGAAGAGCAGCAGCCTTTTCGGGCCCAGCCCTCACCATCCCCGCCGTCAGGATGTCCGAGAACCAGCCGAACGCCAACAACCACCACCCGGCCAACAACGCCGGGGCCGCCGGCGGCAACAACCGGGGCGTCCGCAACCCCAACCTCAACCAGAACCCCCTGATCAACGTGCGCGACCGCCTCTTTCACGCGCTGTTCTTCAAGATGGCAGTGACCTACGCGCGCCTCTTCCCTCCCTCCTTCCGCCGCATCTTCGAGTTCTTCGTTCTTCTCAAGGTGAGAGGCAGCTCCTCCTGCCAGCCCGCGGCCGGGCTGAGGGCAGGAATTTCATTAGAAACAAAAAATCGTGCCTCCGCCGGATATAGCAGGCTGTGTTTGGACCACGCACACCGAGCTGTGCCCGGAGTTCCCGTGGGCCCCTCCTGTGCGGGAGACCATGGTGGTCCCGGTGTTTTCTGCACTTTGGAGCTCTTCCAGATCTATAAATCAAAAAGAAATTGCTGAGCCAGCTTTCTGGGCAGCCAGGATGGCGCGAGGCAGAAGTTTCAGTTTCTGTTTCCTAGCAATCACACTTTTTGAATACATTTCCCACATGACCTACTGGGTTGTTGGAGTTTTGCTGGAGTTTTGTCTTTTCTGGAAGCAGTCAAGGCACAGCCCCATTCTAACCCCGTTTCTTTCAGCAGAGCCAGGAATGTGTCACTGTGCTCTGGGGTAACCCCACCTGCCTGATGGGTGATGGGGACCCTCCCAGAGGGAGGGCTGACTGCCCTTAGGTAAAATCCAGGATGGGAAATTAAAGAGAAGGGGAGAGCAGCTTGCCAGGCAACAGCAACACACTTCTCTAGGTTTCTACAATTCAGCGAGAAAACATTCAGCACAGCTTGTCTCATGCTGCACAGATACGTTTTCTGCCCTCTCAGGAAACATTTGGATTTTTCACATCCCTTTTCCCTCTCCCACTTGTACACCTGCATCCCAGCAAACCGGCTGGGACAGGGACAGGTACTAACGGTTCACTGGTAGGGCAGAGTGACTGGGAGCAGTTTGTGTTGCTTCTGCCTCTGATCACAGCTCCTTCCAGAGAAGGAAAAACTTCCTCAGGGCTCTGTGGAGAGCAGCCTGGAGGGTCAGGGGTCAGCAGCCTTCTCTCCTCCAGCTGCTGGCAAGAGAAAAGTGGGAGCCTGCATTCTCATCCTGAGCCCTGAAATTGCCCGTGACTCTTCTATGGTTCCTGCAACCAGGGAGGTGGCTCTGCTTTGCCTTCCCTCACATCTCCCTATGCAGCTGCTCTGCAGAATGATGTTTACCAGGCTGTTTGTTCATCACAAATAGGTCAGGGCGGCAGGGCTGATGAGGACAGAGCAGCGCAGGGTGGCTGGGAAGGGAGATCTGAGCTCAGCAGTGCCACTCTCTGTGCCAGCTGTGCTCAGAGCTCTGAACTTTGAACGTCTCTCTTCACTCCAGGGTACAAGATTTTTTTAGTCCACCCTGCTTTGCTGTGGTTTATGGCTGTTCCTGGGATGAAGGCGGGCCAGGGAGCTATGGTGCTTGGGGGCCAGTTCAATCTCCCCTGAGGCAGGACCTTTTTCTTCGGGACAACAGATCTGACGTGGGTTTGGATCATCCTGCCCAGGGGTGGGTTAGCTTTACTTAGAGTTTGCTTTACATTTACAAAGCTGGCTTCTCTAGGTTTTAGCAGGAAACTCTTTGTGCTGAGGCAGGAAGGAGTGGAAGGCACTGACATGTTTCCATGTCCTTCAGTGTGCCTCGTGGCCTCATCCCAGTACTGGTGCTGTGTGTAGTCAGTTTTGGGGACTATGTTGGATGCAGGAGCCATTCTTTCAGAAGGCTGTCACTGTCAGCTCTCATGAGCAGGAGCAGTTGGTTCCTGATGCCTTTGGTGCGTTCCCTGCTGGAACTGCCAAGGTCTGGCTGCTGTGAAGCATCAAAGCTCTTGTCCACCTGCCAGGCCACTTGCCCAAATTATTCTGGTGTTTCACAGGCAGAGAAGAGCTGGTCTGACAGTGTCTGCCTTGTCTCTTGCCCTTTAGGCTCTCTTTGTGCTCTTCATCCTGGCCTACATCCACATTGCCTTCTCCCGCTCTCCCATCAACTGCCTGGAGCACGTGCGGGATAAGTGGCCCCGCGATGGCATCTTGAGAGTGGAAATCCAGCGCAACTCCAGCCGGGCCCCCATCTTCCTGCAGTTCTGTGGGGCCGAGAAGTTCCCAGGAATGGTGGTTGAGTCCACGACTGAGGAAGAGGAGGAGGAAGAGGAAGAAATGACTGTGGATATGTTTGAAAACAGCTCCATCAAGGTAAGGGTGTAGGCTGGAGAGGAGAGCCTGGGTGATGGGCTGTGAAGAAGTCTTGGTTGGAAGTGAAGTCCCTGTGTGATCCCTCTGTCTCCTGGAAACAGCTGCTCCTGAGTCCCTACATTGGCCTCTGATGGTTTGGCACAGAAAAGAAAGCCAGAGAAAATGTCCTTTTATGTGGGGGAGGCCTTTGTGTGGAATAGAGAGAGCATGACAGGTAAGAGGTGAAGAGGCTGCTGATGTGGCTTTCCCTGCTTTGGTTTTCCAACAGTTTGAGCTGGATATCGAGCCCAAGGTGTTCCTCAAGCCATCCCGGGTGAGCAGCACTGAGCTGCCCCACAACGACAGCCAGGAGTTCTCGTTTAGTGACACAGCCACTAAAGGTATGCAGCCTCTGCGGGAGACTGTGTCCGAGTTTGAGATGCTAACCCGAGCAGGTAATCACACCTTCACTGCTACCTGTGCTCCTCCTTCCTCCCGTCGTCATCCTCCCCACATGTCCCGTCCTGGCTCCTTGGGGCATCTGCACGGTGACCTTCAATGTCTTCCCGATGTGTTTACTTGGGGATAATCCTGTCAGTACTAACAGCAGACCCACAGCAAGCTCTGCCCTGAGGCTGGGGGCAGTCTGGGGTTTGGAGGGAGGCTGGGTTCGAAAATTTGCCAGGCCAAGAGGCTTCAGATCAACCACAGGTGGATGAAGGCTCTTGGCCTGGCGGGTTCCTGTGGGGATCAGTGTCAGGTATCTCAGATGTACTTTAATCCCCAATCCATTCATCATCCTCTGCAATCCACAGAGATCTCGACAGCAACATTCCTTCTAGCATGAACAGGGTTTGAGCTGTGTTCTGGGTGCTGAGCCAACACCAGCACTTTGGAGCAGCCAATTTGCTACAATTAATTAATCCCAAAAGCCACCCAGCGGGTTTTGGTGGATTGCAATACAGCACTGCTGTTCCACTCGGATGTTCCCTAGCCTTATCCCACCCTTTTCCTGCCTGACCTAAGCTGATCAGGCCTTGTAAACTCCAGAGGGAGATTTAGTAGCTTTGTATTATTTAAAATGGAATTCCAGTGTGGAAAAACTTCTGTTTCTAGTGGTTAAGGTAGGAAATCTACTAAGGAATATTTATTTTAAAATAGAGATGTGGACTTGGATTCTTTGGTTTTTTCCCACAAAATTTGCAAGAAGTTGGCCTCTTTCACTACACTGTTGTCCCTGTGAAGACTGGAATTCTTTGCTCTGCAGACACACTGGGGTTGTGTCTGTGGAGGAGGATGAGACTGGACACTGTCCTGTTCCTTGGTCTTGCAGTGGATTTGCTTGATGCCCATCCAGAGCTCATTAGTCCTGAATTAAAGGTCATTAAGACCAGAGAGCAGTAAGTGTTTTTGGTGCAGGACCTTTATTGCTGGTGCCCGGGTTCTGAGAAGAGTCATGTTGTGCTGGGCTGGGGCAGCACTGGTGGGAAGTCCCTTGTTTTGCTGAATGCCTGGTTGGAAACAATCCAGAAAAGGAGAGGAAGAGAACAGTCTGTTTCCCAGATTAGTTACAAAATTCACATCTTTACTTCAGTCCCAAATGCCTGATTTTATTGTTTAGTCCAGGTTTTCTGTCTCCTCAGTGCACCAAATTTTATGTTTAGTCAGAATATTTTACCACAAAAAAAATTTTATTATACAAAGGAAGTAATTGTTTGTTGATATTTAAACTCTTGATTTCCTTTTGAGCTTTAAACTGTTTATAATGGAAACAAAAGACAAACCCAACAGCCCAGCTTGTGCTTGTTCAGTTCTTGTGTCCCTTTAACTGTCACTGTGGTGCTGGGAGCTGCCTGACAGCTGCCTCCCCCCTCCTGAAGATACACCCTGGCAGTCTGAAAGAGCAGGGATTAAATTGCTTGGCTCTGGCTTAGCGGGAGGTTTTGTCCTTTCAGAGATGATGTAGCAAAAAAGCATTTCTTTGGAACCTTTCTTGGAAAAAAAAAAAAAGCAAAAAAAAAAAAAACCAGGGAAACTTCAGGCACCACCAATTTTTGGGAAAGCTGTAATTGCTGCTGCCTTCAGTTCTGACATGTAATTGCAGCAATGACCTCAGTCCCCTGGGAAGTGCAGGGCTCTTGCCTCTGGAGCATTTACTTGGTGTTCAGCAGGTGTAAAGTGGATTTTCCTGCTGGTTCCCAAACAACATGGGAAGCAGAAATTGAACAGAGCAAGAGCAAGTGGCTCTGGGCTTGATAGGCAAAGATGTGGGCAGGTTCTGGGCAGAGCTTGAAACTGCTGCCCTGAAGCTTTCCCAGAAGTCCCACATTAAGGACTAATGTCAAGGGAATGGGCTGTAATTCCAAAGAGTTTGTATTGATTTATGTTTAATTGGTTGAGGGAAGCCTGAAGCCCATGTTTGCAACCAGTTCCCTTTTCAAGAACATGATGGAGGGAGGGAAGGGAACCCAGAGGGGTTGTTTCTTTGTGCTGCCTGTTTGCAGCTGTGGGTGTTGAGTGTCCCTGTGTCTCTCTCCCAGTGTGGCCACAGGAGGAGTACATTGTGGAATATTCTCTGGAATACGGCTTCCTGCGCCTGTCCCAGAGCACACGGCAGCGCCTCAGCATCCCCGTCATGGTGGTGACCCTGGGTGAGTGGGAGGCAGCCGGGGCAGGGGGCTCAGGGGTGGGTACCTGCAGTGCAGAGACCTCCACACCATCTCTGGGATCTCTTCTGAAGCTGACAGTGCTCACTTCCCACGCAGGAGAGCTGCTGTGTGCCGCCTGTGTGCCTTTAGTAGGTCACAGCTTTTCAGGAGGAGCTTTCTGAAATGGTGCAGCCTGGTTCACTGAGCCCTGATGTCATGCCCAGCACAGTTTTCCCACATGGAGCAGGGAAGAGCTCTCTCCCTGGCTGAAGTCACTGAAGCTCTGGGCTCAGTGTGGAGCAGCAGGGTTAGAGCCTGGTGGCCAGAGCAACTGTGCAGATGCTGGGGACAGTGCTCACAGATCTGTCACACTGTGTGTGCTGCTGTGCCCCTGTGAGCACCAGCAGGTCATTTACCTGAGCAGTGTTCTCTTCTCCTGACATTTGCTCCGTTACAACCTATCCAAGTCAGGAACACAGCTTCAGACCTTCTCATGCCTGTGAACCTCTGTGTCTGTTACTGCAGCAATCAGAGAGGAGTTCCTCATTTCCTCCCACTCAAGCTGAAGCAGAGCTGGATGGGGGTTATGCAGCTTTCCTTTGCAGTAATGAGTAGTCAGGGTGAGCCCTGGAGATAGGCCAAGCCTAGAGGGCAAATTCCCTTTGTATCTGTGCCAGGGCAGAGTGTGACATCCCTGACAATCCTTAAGGCCCGACTGCCATTTGCCCTTTAGTGTGGCTGGATCTGTCAGGGCATGAGATTTTCCCTCCCAGTCCTCCCAAGTTTGGTTTACTGCCCCAGGTCCACATGCAGATGCAGCTTTGCTGCCACAACTATCCCTCACCTTGTCCCTTTGTGGCTCCAGGTGTGAACAGTGTGAAAGGGTTTTTGTGTTCTCTCTAGATCCTACCAGGGATCAGTGCTTTGGGGACAGGTTCAGCCGCCTGCTGCTGGACGAGTTCCTGGGCTATGATGATATCCTGATGTCGAGTGTCAAAGCTTTAGCTGAAAACGAGGAAAACAAAGGTAAGGCCTGGAGGAGTCTCAGCAGTGGCTGCTTAGAGCAGTGGCTGTTTGTTCTGTAGATGCCTGACTATCATCTTCTGACTATTGATTAATCTGTAATGCAGGGAACAGCTCCCTGTGTTATTGTCAAGGACAAAATGAGAGAGGCAGGAGGGGAGAGGTGTCTGGAAACGTGATTTCCTCTCGCCTCACTGCCCTGCATAACAATGAGTGCTGCCCTGAGGATTTGCTCCAAATCCTGTTTCTTTAGCAGGCACTGGAGCTTGGTTCTTAGCCTGTGGTTTAATCACACTGAGCTTGTGTTTGTGCTTTTTCTCCAGGTTTCCTTCGCAACGTGGTATCTGGGGAGCATTATCGCTTTGTCAGCATGTGGATGGCCAGGACATCCTACCTGGCAGCTTTTGTCATCATGGTCATCTTTGTAAGTCACTGTGAGCTGGGCAGTGCCTGGACTCAGCCTGGTGCTGGGCAGGGAGTGGTTGGTGTTACAGCAGAGCTCTCCTCTGCTTTTAAAGTGTAGTTGGTGGAGGATGAGGCCCTACTCTGGGGCATGTTTTTGTTAGTTTGGGAGTTTTTTCAAAGTTCCTGAAGTCCACCAGTGAAACGAACAGAAGAGCTGACCTAAAATGTAGTGTTTTTGTTGTCAAAAGGGAGCTGCTGTTAATTTCTAGGTGTCCTTAAAATGCTCCAGCTGTCAGTGCAGGGTGCCAACATTTATCCTCTGAGACTTTTAAGAACAGCCCAGACTGATTTGCCAGGAGTGATCAAGATAAACCAAGTGATAATGTATGAGGTGTTCTCAGATACACATCGACAAGATCCCATAACTACCCCGTGTTTGTTGTTTTGGGTGGCTGTGGGTGACTGTCTCTTTGTGTGTGGCTGTCCCACCCATGGGGCAGGTCTGTGCACAATCACACTGTGGGCACTGAGGAGGAACCGAGTGCAGGGAGGTGCTGGGAGCTGCGGGAGGAGCAGGCTGGAGGATGGGAAAATCCCTGCTCCCAGCTCTGTGGGTTGGTGTGGCCCCAGTGCAAACATTCAGGATTGGTCCCTTTACAAACAAATCTCTTACTGTCTGTTCCCCTGCAGCAGCACAGAGATTAATTGCTGTTTGTGAAGCTCTAATTACTCTTTGGGAAATGGCTCTGCACAGCTCCAGCTAATGAATGTGGGATGTGCAAGCCCGGGCTCGCCCAGGCCTCTGCCGCACTGCGATTCCAAATGACTCCCTGCAGCCGTGGGGCTCTAATCTGCCTCCCCTTCTCTCTCCTGTTCCAGACTCTCTCTGTCTCGATGCTGCTGCGCTACTCACACCATCAGATCTTTGTCTTCATCGGTAAGGACTGGCTGAGGAGTTTGGGTTGTGCTGGGCACTGTGCCTCCTCCAGCACGGGATGTTGTAGAGTTACAGCAAGTTTGGGTTGGATCCTTGAGGATCATTAGTTCCAGTTTAGAAGGGTCCTTCCTGTAGCTGCACAGGGAATACATCCTCCTGCTCCCAGTCACTGCAGTTACCAGAACTGTTCTCTGTCCTGAGAAGCATTGGCTGGGGACAGAGGATGTGGCTGCACTGAGCAGGCAGTACTGTGAGATGGAGGGTTCTGTGGCCCTCCATCCTCTCCATGCCTCAGTGTATTTTCCCTCTTGCAGTTGACCTGTTGCAGATGCTGGAGATGAACATGACCATTGCGTTCCCTGCTGCTCCACTCCTCACTGTCATCCTGGCTCTGGTTGGTAAGGACTTGCCTCACTGCTTGTGTCTGCAGCACGTCCCTCTGGGATCTGTGGGAAGTCTAATTCCCTGTTCCAAGCTGGCCACAGCAGGTGGTTACTGTAGCTGCTCATCACAAGGCAGAAGGCTCTGGAATTTGACGGCACAGTGAGCTCCATTGTCCTTCTGGGCGTCCCCTGGAAAAGCAGCAGTTTGTTGGGAAATCCCAGAATCCAAAGCTTTGTTGCAGACTTGCACTCTATGGCCACCTTGCATTTGTACAATTTAATTAAAAAAGCAACAAAACCTCCCGAAATCTGCACTGCGGGATGCACCTGACCCGTGGGACGTGGCAGGCAGAACATTCTTGGCTGTAGCTGCTGCCATAAGCAGAGCCCTGGGCAGGTGCAGTCACAGCCCTTCTCTGAGGAGACAGAGGACCCCTTCCCATGCCCTGCCTTGTGCTGATGTCCCCTCTGTTCCCCAGGTATGGAGGCCATAATGTCTGAGTTCTTCAATGACACCACAACCGCATTCTACATCATCCTCATCGTGTGGCTGGCGGACCAGTACGATGCCATCTGCTGCCACACCAACACCAGCAAGAGGCACTGGCTCAGGTAAAGGCTGGCTGTGGCCACATTCCCTCTGCGTGTCCTCTCCCAGCTGCTCTGAGTCCTTCCCAGCACCCCCAGGCACAACAGCCTCCACTCCTAAGGGTATTATCTATGTGGCTTCCTGGGAGCTGCCCCACATGTCGCAAGGTCCACTTTGGGTTTGGGACTGGATTTTGGAATCACCTCGGTCTTCCCCAGCCTCTTGTCTTGTCCTGGTCATAGATGGGCAACTCTAATTACCTGTGAATGAGTCTGTGTCACCCTGTGCAAAATGCCCTTGCTCAGGCTGGTGTTGGGAGGAGAAGGGAGCTCACATTTTTCCTGATTTTTCTTTCCTTCTTGTCCAGATTCTTCTACTTGTACCACTTTGCCTTCTACGCCTACCACTACCGCTTCAACGGGCAGTACAGCAGCCTGGCACTTGTCACCTCCTGGCTCTTCATCCAGGTGAGTCCCTGCAGGGCTGCTGCAGGGGGGCTTTGTCAAACTTCTTCTCAAGCTGTGTTGGAGGAGGGATCCTTATTTCTGTTAGAGATGGAAATAAGCCTGGTTTGGAAATGGAGCAGCACAGTGAGACTGTGGAAGAGGGGATGTTTGGGTTGCTGCCTCCAGTCCAGCCATGGGGCTGACGATAACCTGATGCCATGTGGGTGTTGGGAAGGATTTCTGTCCTGTCCTGGAATAAATTCTGGGGAGGGTCTACCTTGCAGAGGAGCTGTTCAGGTCTGTACAGTGAGAATGCTGGCAGGACGAGCTCCAAGCTGATGTCTGATATCCTGGATCAAGCATACCTGTTGGGTGTCTTTGTTTGTTGACCTGCTGCAGGGTGGGGACAGGGAATAGAGAATGGCCAGAGTAATGCTGTCATCCTTCTTTTCCCAGGCTTTGAAAGTGAGGAGGGGTTGTACTCTGTTGCCTGTCTTCAGAAATAAACTATAAAGCAGCTTGCACTAGTCATAGTGGAAGGGATAAATCTTTGCAAACTTGCTGCTGACCTTCTGGGTGTCAGAGCAGCTGGATTCTTCAGGAGCAGTTTGGTTTTCTTGGGATGTGATGACCTGTGACCCAGGCCCACAGTAACACCTTTCCCTTTCCTCCACCAGCACTCAATGATTTACTTCTTCCACCACTATGAGCTGCCAGCCATCCTGCAGCAGATCCGGATCCAGGAGATGCTGCTGCAGAACCAGCAGGTCGGGCAGGGCACCCAAACCACGCTGCAGGACAACCTCAACAACAACACCACGGCTGCTCCAGTTGAGGCCGGGGCCCGCCGAGCCCCGCTGGCCACCGGGCCCCCCGGCGAGGGCAGTGGTCCGGCTGCCCTGACCCCTGGTGAGGCCTCCAGCGTCATCGCCGCTGCTGCCTCCGTGGGCAGTGACCTGAACTGGGTGGCTGAGACAGCTGCCATCGTGACTGAGGCCTCGTTTCTGTCTGACCTGAGCACCACCCTCCTGGAGCCCACCATGGTGCATGAAGCCGTGGCCAACGGGACCCCTCAGGAGGCGGCCACGGCCTCCGGGTTGGTCGCCCGCATCAGGGTCAGCAGCGACCACCCGGAGACGGCCGTGGGCTCCATCACCATCGAGGTCACCTCAACGTCCGTGGTGGCTGCAGCAGATGCTCCCCCCACTGCTGGGGCTGCACCCCCTGCCCCGCTGCAGGAGGGGGCAGGCCCCAGCCCCTCCCTTCCCAAGCAGACTGAGGCTCTCGAGGGCTCAGACAGCCGAGCAAAACCCAGTGGCAAAAACTGCACGGGCAACAGCAGCATGGCAGAGCCCCTGCCAGCCTCGCGGGGGGACAGTGACCAGGACAGAAGTTTGGAGGACCGGGGGGAGAGCAGCCCCTGCCCAGCACCAGCAGAGAGAACGCCCAGCTCAGAGCCAAGCTCCAGGAACCTGTCCTGAGCCCTGTTGCTGTCACTCTGGACTGCCGGGAAGGCATTTGGATTTTGTTTGTTACTATTTCTCACTTCACCATCATCCTTAACCCATGGATCCCTCTGAGCAGAGCCGGAGCAACTGGGAAAGAGCAGGACTGCTGTGACCTCCCTCCCCTAGGAAAGGCACCAGGGGGCTGTGGGAAGGATAGGGGGGTTTGGTCCCCTGGCCCACATGGCTTTGGGGCTCCTCTGAGGCCACAGGTGAGCCAGCCACCTGTTTCCAGCCTGCCCCGCTCGTTCCCTGGCTTTTCCTTGTCCCCAGTCCGCAGCTTTGCCCCTGCAGCAGTGTTTGCAGTCCAGGTGCTGATCCCAGGTGGGAGCTGACCTGGGACAGGCCACAGGCATGGCAGCTTTGTGGTTAGAGTAGGAGCAGATAGAACAGGCAGAGAGTGTCCAGCCCCTGTGGGAGAGCCACAGAGGTGATTCCTGGTCACCTTTCCTGCTCCTGAGGGGAGGAGGAGCTTTTATCTTCCCCAGACACAAAGTTTGCCCAGGCCAGGGCACAACCAAAGCAGAAAGCTGCAGTTCTTCTGTCCTTAAACTTCTGTCCTTTTTTCTGTCCTTAAACTTCCCTTGGTGGGTGGGTTGGGAGGTGGAAGGTGCTGTGTCCAGGTGGAAGCTGCCATCCCAGGAGCTATGAGTGATGCTTGGAGGGAGCCATGCTGCAGTGGGTGTCTGGAGAGGCTCTGTCCTGCACAGCTCTGCTTTGGGTGAGGCAGCTGCTTTCCAGTGCCTTGTCCCTCCTGTGGGACACGTCTGTGTTTAGGATCAGCCCCATCCCAGAGGAGAGAGTGGCTCCTCATGCCTGGACTGTTTGCATGAGCTGGTTTAGCAAAGAACCAAAACACTAAAGCCAAGACATTTCAGCTGGTTTTCCCATGTTTCCCTGGCAGTGGAGGGAAGGCTGGCAGAGCCTGACCCCTCTACCACGAGGCTGAGCTGGGGAGCTGCCTGTGGACCCCTGCAAAGGGGCCAGATCCATGCCAGAATGTGCTGGAAGGAGGGTTTGTGCAGGGAGGTGGAGCAGAGTGAGGCGGGAGGAAGCTGTGGGAGAACCATGGTGGGACAGGGCAGGGACAGGAGGTGACATTAGCTCTTGGGGATGGCTGGGTCCCTGCACAGATGTCCCCGAGTTCAGTGTTGTCTCCATATGGCTGAGCAGTGTTTGGAGTCCATCTCCCTTGAGGGCTCCGTGCGTTTCAGTGTTACCTTGTCAACACGGGGGACTCAGAGCCCCCTCCTCACCCCTCTGCCTTTCCCACCTGGGTGCCCCCTTTTTGTTTCTCCTTTTTACCTGGAGCAGCCGTGGTGCTGCTCCAGGGCACGGGGGGATCCTGCTGTGACCAGCAGGTCAAATCAATGCTGCTGCCAGCACTCCTGAGAAGGGGCCTTGTGGCCAACTGGCTCCTAGCCTCTGGAGCGCCGGGAATGACCGTAGGCTTTTCAGAGGAGTGGGTGGGAGGGGAAAGGGGGACACCAAACCAAATGATTTGATGAATGAAGAGTAGAGTTCATTCTATTTAATTAATGTACAAAATGTGTTTGTATATAATAATAAATATTATCTCTTAACAGCTCCTGCAGTGCTGCCCCATGTCCTGCCCACAGCTGTGCTGGGCTGACACGTGGGAGTCCTGGGGGCAGAGGGGTGCAGCGAGGTGAATGCTCAGTCCTGGAGGTGCCTCCTCCTTCTGTCCTGGGGTGTCACCATCTGTCCCCTTGCAGTGTGCAGGGGCGGTGGCAGGGCAGAGAGCCGAGCACCAACCCTGTCCCGGCCATGCTCGGTGGTGCTGGGCAGCCTCAGTGCCAGGGGAGGGGCTGCAGGGCTCCGGCTCCTTCCACAGCCGCCTGTAGTGGGGTGGCGAGCTATTCCTTATCCTCAGGGGCGGGCAGAGCCCTGAGCCGCAGCCTGTCCCGCTCCCCGTGCAGCGTCTCCAGCCCTCACCCTCCGCCCGAGGAAGGCTCCGTTCTGCTTTGCGATGGCTCTGGGACCAGCCCGGTTTTGCTGCCCTGGAGCTGCCTCTCCAGAGGGAGGTTCCGGTCTCGGCCTGTCCTCCTGCCCCGTCCATGCGGGAGCTTCCTCTGCCTCCTCCTCCTAATCACGGCCGTCCTGCGGCGGAGCGGAGCGGGGCCTGCGGAGGAAGGAGGGGAAGGGGAAGGGTTGCTCTCAGCCAGCCCTGGATCCATTTGGGGAAGAGGAAAAGCAGACTTCGTCTTCCTTCGTCATCTTTATTTATGTGGTGTAAAAACAGAGCGGGGGTGCGGGGCTGAGCTTTGTCCAGGCACTGCGGGGACCTCTCAACCTCCTAAAAAGAACCTCCCGGCGCTCCAAACCCCCACTACCAGCAGAAGGGACGGGGGGAAGATACAAAGGCCCCAGAGCTGGGGCAGCCCGGGACATGCCCCCTCCCGTTTTCCTTCCACTCTCACTCTGAGCCGGAGGAGCGGGGTGCCTGCCCTGCCCCGCCCCGGCACAGCAGCCTCTCCTTGGATGTGTTGGGGGGTCCCTGCCCCCCACCTCACCTCTCCTCCCGGTCTCCCTCGGTGGCCAGCGGGGCGGGCAGTGTCCGGCCGCCCTTGGTGGTGCCCAGCACGGACACCAGCTCGCTCTTCCTCAGCAGCGCCGCTCGTAGCTGGTCCCGCATCTCCTGGATCTTCTCCTCCAGCTCCCGGAGCTCGTTCTCACCGGCCGCTCTGTCCAGGGGCTGCGGGGGCCGCCCGTTCCCGGGGTGCCGCGGGGACCCCTCGGCCTCGGGGGGGGCTTTATCCAGCTGGAAGCGGACCCGCCGTGCCTCCTTCCGCAGGGCGCTCCAGGGCTGAGCTGCCGCCGCTGCCGATCTCGGCTGGGGCTCGCACCTGTGTGGAGAGAGCTGGATTGAGATCTGGCTGCTGTGGGGTCCCTCTGCGGCCCCCCAGAACTCTGTGTGTCCACAGGGAGGAGGAGGAGAGCGGGGCAGGCTCAGCAGTCCCAGCTGTACCTCTGCTCCAACTTCAGCTGCTGGCTCTTTCGCTCCTCCGTGCCCATATTCAGAGCCCGGTGGATTTTCTGTGGGGAATATGGCAAGAGTGAATTGTGGAGTGATGGTCTGGAGGTTAACAGGCCAGGCATTAATTAGAGGGTGATGGTTCAGGGTTTAAACAGGGGTTGGTGGTCCGGGGCTGGAGAAGGACAAGAGTGGTGCAATTTATGAGGGAGCAGCGACATGGGGTTAGGGGTCTTTGGGGCGCTGTGTGAGCCCCTTCTCCTGGCCCCACCTGGCTCGTGTGCAGCCAGTAATTGAATTTCTTCTTGCGCCGGATGCGGGGCAGGACCAGGCGGTAGAAGACGTGCTCGCCCAGCGAGGTGAGGAGGGAGCCGCTCAGCCCGATGCACAGCAGCACGAACAGCCCCGAGAAGTGGTAGATGCCCATCTGCAGGGTCTGCGGGCAGCAGGGGGTGTGGGCTGGGCTGCGGGGAGTGCACGACCCCAGAGCCCCCCCGGCCGAGGAGCCGCCTCACCTCAGTGACGGCGAAGACACGCTTGCCGCAGGGCACCATCTTGTACCACTTGTCGTGCAGGAGGTCGATGAAGCCCGAGGACTTGTAGCGGCTGATGAACTCGGAGACGTTGGAGGTCAGCGGTGAGTTCTGGGGGAGGCCGATGCCGTAGCCTGGCCCCGGTGGGGGGGGGAGAGAGAGGGACAGTGCTGGGATGGGGGTACAGTCCCCAGTGCCCACCACGAAGGAGGCACGACCCCAGCCCGATCACACACACATAGCAGAACCCCCTTCCCACCACAGCCCCCCCAAACCTTCGATGGCGAAGGGTTTTCCCACAGTGAGCAGTTTGCAGTCGGAGTCTATGGAGACCTCGTAATCCAGCAGCGATTTGTCCATGATGAAGGCGTTGAGCTTGGCAGGCTCTGTCCTGTACCAGCATGGAGGGATGCTCAGGGAGGGGCTGCTCCGCCCTTGTCTAGCACCCCCCCAGCCTGACACCCCTTTCAGAGGTGGAGGGCTTGTGTACATGGAGTGGGGGGGTGCACAGGCTCCAGGGCTGGGGCAGAAGACACCCTGGGAGGGGTAAAAAGTGAGGGGGTACCCCTTCATGCTCTCCCTGCCCCTCACTTGAGCATGGTGACGCCGTCAGGGGTGGTGGGGACGTTGTAGCGCCGCATGTACTCGTGCATCTCGGGGAAGCTCTTCTTGATGTACTCCTCAGCACTGCTCTCCCACACTGTGCCGAAGCGGAAGCCCTGTGAGGGGTGATGGAGCTGGAAGGAGGCACCAGAGCATCAGCACCCCTGGCCCCAGGAAGGTGTCCCCACTCCCTGGGGATGTGTCCCCAGCCCTGAGTCCCAGGCAGGGTGTCTGGGCAACCCCAGAGGTGCAGCAGCTCTTGGGAGTGTCTGGGAAAGAGCTTCCCCAAGAGCAGCAGGAACTCAGCAGGAACTCAGCCCATTTCCCCCTGCCCTGGAGCAGAGGCTGGGATTAAATGCACACAAAGAATTCTGTGGGTCTCAAAGACGCCCCCACTCTTAGAAATGCAGGACTGGGGCTGGAGAGAAGGAGGAAGGTGCAGAAGGAAGGACAGGACCACCCTCAGCCCCTTCCCTGGCCTTCAGCCCTCTCCCAGTCCATCTGAAGCATGGACACTTGCCCACCTTTGGGTCATGGATGCCTGAGAGCTCCTCGAAGGTCTTGTCCCCCACCATGACAGCTGCCAGGTTGGCTGTGTAGCTGGAGAGCACCAAGAGGCAAAAGATGGCCCAGAGGTTCATGAGGAAGCGGCCGGTGCAGCATTTGGGCGTCTTGCTGGAGACAGTGCGCCCAAAGAGGATGGCATAGCAGAGGTTGAGGGCTGAGGAGTAGGAGAAGATCTTCATGCGGTTGCGGCCGTGGGGGGTCATTCCATAGGGGCTCTTCCACTCGTAGAGGGTGAGGAAGAGCGCAGTCATGTGCAGCGCCACGAAGATTCCCACCCACATGGTCCAGTGCAGGGGCCACATGAAGGCCCCGATGGGCGATGCTGTGTCCTTGGTCCTCACCAGGATGCCCAGGCTGGTGGAGAAGAAGGGGCTGGTGAAGTCAATGACTTTGCTCCGTGCTGAGTTGATGCTGAAGGAAGTGACAGCCATGTGAGCCGTGCCACTGAGCAGGTCCCCCACCAGTCCTGTCCAGCGCCCATTCTTCCAGGCCCCGTATTTCCCATCGCCCACGATGTAGAGCTCAAAATCAAAGGCCATGTCCTCTGCCAGCTTCTCCAGCAGGTCGATGCAGTACCCATAGCAGCATTTCTTGTACACCCGTGGCACTGAGCCATTGCCATTGCCAATCTGCTCGAAGAGGGCGTCCAGCACGGCCGAGTCGTTTGTGCCAGGGTCCAGGCAGAGCTGCCCAGCCGGGCAGTTTCCCTCCTCATCCACCTCCCTGGTGAAGACAAAGGGATGCTCCACCAATGTCACCACCCGCAGCCGTGTGTGGGCCCCCTCGGCCGCCTCGCTGGGGCTCCTGTGCTGCTGCTGGCTCTGCCACACGCCCTCCTCCAGCTCCAGCTTGCCGTGGCTCCAGGTGCCCACTGTCATCCAGGTGGGGACCCCCTGCGAGTCTCTACACAGACTCCAGACGCGGAACTGCTGCTCCGGCCTCACCAGTGCTGTGTTCTCCACTTGCACCAGCCCCGTCTGGCCATGGAAGGATGTGTTGGCCAGGAACCTGCCAAGGAAAGCGTTTCACTGCTCCAGTGTTCTGGGTCAGCTGGGACCAAGGGATGAGGCTGGGAGCTGGGAGCAGAACTTGTCCGACCCGGGCAGGGACAAGGTCACAGAGGAACAGCAGGATCCAGCCCCGCTGTGCTGCCCCGCAGCTCGCTGTGCTGCCAGGGCCAAATGTTATTAATATTTATAGAGTGGCCGTGCTTGGGCAGTGTTAAGGAGATCTGAAGTGACACGTCACCCCTGTGCAGCACTAACTGTGTCCTGGGGCCTGTGCCCCATGGTGGTGCTGGCTGCACACACTGGGGACAGCGCTGCACTGAACCCAGGGGTCCCCGGGCTCTGCCCTTACCCCATCCCACATCTGGGGCAGAACCCTCCCATGCACCCCAATACCACAGAGCCAGGATGGGGGAAAAGAGGAGCCCCCAGCACCCCCTTACCGGGCAAGGAAGAGCCCTGGGGACTCGCTGCCTCCCCAGTGCCTCTCATTGCAGTTGCCCGTGGTCTGCAGTTGTGCAGGGTCGGGGCGGCCGCGGGCAGCGTGGGCAATGGCCTGGGATACCAGCCCCACCATGTCCTGCACGAAGAGCTCCAGTGGTGGCCGGCTGACCTCCCCAAAGGCCAGCAGCCCTGGGGGCAGGCCCTCGGTCTGCAGCTCACTGGCGCTGAGTGGGAAACCCAGCATCCAGTGCAATTCCTGCGGTGGCAGCCCCAACTCCTCAGCCACCTGGAAGATGAGACGAGCACGGTGCAGGTCACAGCCCAGCATCAGCACTGGGCTGGAGAGGGTCCTGACACGGTCTCCATGCTGCCGCAGGTAGTGGGTGGCCCTGGGCTCATCCAGGGAGCCCAGGTCCAGGACAGTGCGGAGGAAGAGCTGGGAACGTTGGGCCCAGAGGTCGAGGAAGCCGTCGATGTCCCACGGGTGGCAGAGCACCAGGCTGGTCTCCTGCCAGTCGTTGGCCTGCAGGATGCTCACCAGCACATCCACCAGCGTCTCTGGTGAGCTCTGCCGGTCCATGTGGAAGTGGAAGGGGCTCTGCCAACACACAAGGGTCGTGGCTGTGCCTCTGCCCGTGGGAAGAGCCCAGAGGCAGCACCAGACATGGGCCCACCTGCCCTGAGGTCATCCCACGTTCCCTGCCCATCCCCTGCCTAGTTCCTGTCTGGGATCCACTACCAGGATGCATTCCAGGGCCCTTCTGCAGACAGAATGGAGTGGGGACTGGGGCTGAGGGCTGCAGATCTTCCAGAAGAACCAGGGAACTTACCTTGGAGTCAAAGCTGGAATTGGGTCTGGGATAGAGCTGGGCAAGGAGCCAGGAGAGAGCTGGGATAGAGCCAGGATAGGGCTGGAATGAGGCCAAGAGGGGGCTGGAATAGAGCTGCGATGGGAGTCAGAGAGCCAGGATGGGGCCCAGGATGAGGCTGGGGTAGAGGCAGGATGGAGGTGGGAATGAGGATGGGATAGGGCCGGGTTGGGAGAGAAGACAGAGGGAAAACAGAGCCGGGATGGAGCCCGAAGGTAGTCGGGATGCAGCAAGGATGAGTGGTTGGGATCCCGAATTGGAGCTGGAATCGGAGCCGGGATCGGCATCGGAAGCTGGTCCGAGCCGGGAGGAGGACTCGCGGAACAGAGCCGGTATGGAGTCGAGAGGGGCATCGGGACGGAGCTGGTGTGTATGCGGGACGGGGACTAGGACAGGAGCACGGACGGAACCGGGACGGGAGCGGGAACGGGAGCTGCGTCCCCGTGCAGCGCGGGCGCTGCGGGTCTCACCTGCGCTCGGAAAGGCAGCGGCCAGCGGGTGTCCAGGATGCTGACGAAGGGGACCTGGAGGGCGGCGGCGAGGAAATCGAGCTGGAGCAGCTCCCGGCGGGAGCGGGGCAGCGCCAGGACGGCGGCCACACCGCGCCCCGCCAGAGCCCCGCACAGCCACCGCGCCAGCGAACCGGGATCCCGC
>VXBI01000301.1:287351-298851 GCA_013397375.1 Toxostoma redivivum | reverse complement strand
ACGCCCACGCACGGCGCGGGTCCCCCCCTCCCTGCACCCCGCAGCAAAGGGGGCCCCCACCCCACCCGCCCGGTGCTGCGGTCCGACGGCTGCGACCCTGGGGTCCCCCGGCACAGCGATGCCCGCTGATCCCAGGATCGTCCCGGCTACCTCTGGACCACTGCGATGTTCCTCCTCTTCCTCCTCATCCGCCTCCTCCGGCCCCCAACGAAAGCCCCCTCGGTCCGAGCCGGATTCCGAGCCAGGAACTGCCGCCTCCATCCCGGTAAAGGCCCCCACCCCGATCTCTATCCCTCCGCAGCTTCAATATCGGGGGTCCCGAGGCCGAGCGGTTCCTCCTGCTGCATGGGTAAGGGGTGAAGGGCAGCAGTGGCACAGCCTCCTTCTGCTGAGGGAGGGGATGCAGGGTCACCCTCCTCATCTTCACCAGGGAAACTGAGGCTCAACCCAGCCCGAGGGTCCCCGGCACACAAACACCAGCAACTGGAGCTGGACCCACACTAAATTAATAAGGAAAAATGAAGGATGGAGCCAAAATCCATCTGGCAAAAAGTATCGATTCATGTAATATCGATAAATGTAATGAGTCACAGCTAATGAATTCCCCTGCCGAGCCGGAGCTGCAGGGCAGGCAGTGAAAATCCTGCCAGAGCATGGAGGGTCATGGGGTGCTGGTGTCCCCCATGACCACAGGCAGCTCCTTCTCACAGGGGTAAACACAGGAGGGGCAGCAGGATCTTGGAATGAAAAAGCCCCCCCAAACACCAGGCACAGCACAGGTGGGCTCTTTGGGAAGCCCCATCCTCCCTTCTGCTTTAAGTGCAGCACCCCACAGGAACCCCACTGGGGGGACTGGGAAAGTGTGGGATGACTGGGAGAAAGCACTGGGCTCTGGGCTTGGCTGGGGGCTGCATCCCTGGGGGTCTCAGAGGGCTCCCTGGAGCAGGGATGTGTTCCCACCTCTTGCCTCACTGCAGCCCCTGGCTCTGGGTGACAGTCCCTGCTGCAGCCGATGAATGTTGATCCAAAGTGATGGGAGGAAGAGGAGGAGCAGGAGAGAAGGGAAAGGAACACACTCCAGTGATTAAGCTAAAAGCATCTTCTCGGGAACTGGCGGGAGCTGGGGGTGCTCAGATACTCTGGTTTTAAAATGCACTTTAAATCATCTGCACTTGGTATATTGAACAGGGTGGGGGGGGGATGATACAAAGGGAGGGCCAGGGGACACCTCAACACCCCGTAAAGACAGGGAGGGACCCTTGGGGTGAAAGCAACTGGGCAGCTTGGGGATAAGGAAGCACTTTCCCACTCCCAGTGAGCAGCCCTAGGGATACAGTGATAGGTGGTCAAGGTCTGTGGCCATGCAAGGATTGTTAAAGAAACCAACGTGGGCATCTTTCACTATAAAAAACAAATCTTTTATGTAAAAAATAAACCTAAACAAAACCCACAACCCCCGCTGCCATGCTGTGACAATACAAAAGGCCAAGTCCCCAAACACCGTGAAAACAGAGTCGGTAGATCCAAATATATATAAATTGTTGACTGATGAGATTGGAAATAGCACCTTGCTGGCCCCCCCGCCCCTCCCCAGAGTGACCCTGTGCCCCAAAACCATCACCTGTGCTCTAAGCCCAGAGAGACCCCAGGCCCTGCCTGTCAGACAGAGCAGGAGCCCCATCCTCAGCCCTGGTAGCCTGGAACCCCCCACCTGTTGCAGCAGCCCCTCCACTGCACCCCCAGAGCAGGAGGCGCTCAGCCCTTGCTGTCCAGAGCGTGGGGTCCAGTGGCACCGAGCAGCAATCCCCAGGACAGGGTGGGCAGAAGGGGGGTCTCCAAAATCCAATCTCAAACTGGTATTGAGAGGAAAACACTTTTCTGTCTGCACTGCAGGGTCAAGTAACGAAAAGAAACAAAAAAGGGGCAGGGGGAGAGATAGGGAATGAGCAGGAGCTGCATCCTGAGCCCTCCCACGAGCCGGCGACGCTCCTCCTGCAGCGGCCGCCCGAGTGCCCCCCCCGGCCCCGGATCGGGGTGAACACGGTCCCTGTGCTGTCCCCTCGCGGTCCCCGCGCCGGTCTCAGTCCCGTGTCACGGAGCAGGCGAAGGCGGCGGCGTGTGCTGGGTCAGGGGAAGGTGAGCCAGGTGCTCGCAGCCGGCTGGGCGGTGCCCAAGGGCGGGCAGGTTCTTCCCCAGGAGCCGGACAGGGAGAGGTGGAGGGGTGCGAGGGCGGGGGCAGCCTCTTCACTTGGCTGGTTTGGTGATGATGCGAGTGGAGAAGTCAAAGAGGTCCTTGTTGATTTTCCGGAGGTTGCTCACCTCCTCCTCCAGCTCGCTCACCTGGATCGTCAGGTGTTCCTGGTCTCCCACCAGGTTCTGTGACAGGAAAACACAACAGACAAGTGTCAGGGCCTCAGCTCTGACAGGCACAGGCTGCTGCTCCTTCCCCAGCAGTAAACACCAAACCCTTCGGTCCCCTCCCTCCTCCTCCTCAAAGTGCAGCCCCTCCTGCTCATGTCACCAGCAGATTTCAGGGTTCTTTTCCCCATTCCCAACTTACTTGGGGCCTCACGAGTCAGATCAGCTGACAAGGATCCCCCTCAAGGGGTCTGTACCCAATTCCCAGCCTGGGAGCAGCTCTCACCTTTTCCCTCGTGGAGTACATCTGCGAGTACATCTTCTCTGCCTTCTCCAGGTAGCTCTGCCCAGGCTCCTGCAGAGATCAGAATGGAAGCGTTGGCAGAGCAGACAAAGACCCTCTCCCCATGCCCCTGGACTGGGTTCCCTGTGGGAGGGACCCTGGGGGATCCTGCTGTCCCTTCTGCCAGGCAAATGGCCCCTTGCCCTGCTGCCATCAAGCCAACAAGGAGCTTATCCATCAGCTCTGGCAGGACTGTCACAGTCACTCGCCCAGAGGCAGATGCTGGCAGAGGGAAGCAGCTCTGGGACCACTGGCAGAGAGGCTGGGATGAGCAGGACACTGATGGTGTGTGACCCTCCCTGCCTGGGGACAGCCATGCCAGGACCAAGGAAATGGTGGGACAGCAGAGCCAGCCTATGCTGCAGCACGGGGCTGGGAGGACAAATGACTGCAGCAGCCAGGATGGGGAGGAAGCAGGAGGGAACTGGAACGGGTTTCACCAGCTGGAGGAGAAGCTTTGCTCTGGCACAAACCCTCCTGGATGTCTGCCCCCCTCCCAAGTGCCCACTGGCCCCCAGTACCTGCTGGTGCAGCCCCAGGCGCAGCGTCACCCCCTCAGTGCCTGGCTCGTCGCTGCTCTCAGTGCCATGAAGGTGTCTGCTGAACTTGGGCAGGGGCACGCTGGGCTTCCCATCGGGGTTGAACATGTTGGCAGGGGCCAGCACGATGAAGGCGTTTGTCACTGGACCTGTGGTGGGATGAGGGGACAGGTCAGGCTGGACCCTGGTGGGTTTGAGAGGCAGGGCAGCCCTGAGAACAGTGAATATGACCCTGGCACAGGTAGTGGCCAGGACCCTCCCCAGCAGCTCTCCCTGCCCGGGACTGCAGTTCTCCTGGCCAATTGGCACCCCCGGGGAGCAGAGCCCAGCCTCCCCCCACCTGAGCTGCCATCCATCAGCAGCTCTGTGCTGCCACGATCCATCACCTGCTCTCAATGGCAGAGCTGATGAGCACATTAATTACCGCCCCCTCCCAGCTCCTACTCGCTGGGAGCTCCCACTGCTGTCCCCCACACCCTGTCAGGCACAGCAGCCCCCAGTCCCCCTCCAGCTTGGCCACTGCTACCACAGCCTGGCCATCCATTTCCCCTGGCCAAAGGCAAAGGTGAAGATGGTCCACATGAACCTGAGAGCGGGCTGCCAGTGCCGTGGAGAAGGGTGTGGGGTGAGGGAGGAGACATGGTAGGGCCTAGAGAGGCTCAGAGCTGCTGGAGGATTTTGGTCTCTGTAGAGCAGACAGACACAAGCAGCTCTGACATGGACAAGGGCTCTGTCACCACCATCTACCCCTCTGGAGCCTGCTTCTAAATCTGATCCTCTCAGGATCCAAGCTTGGGTCCCACCAGCAGAGCAGCAGCTCTGCTGAGTGCCTGCCCCCAAAGCTGTTCCTGCCAGCTCTGATGGCTTCACTCCCTCCTTAAAGACCAGACATTTGTTGTCCTGAGGCAAGTGCCCATCAGTGAGATTCCCATTGCACTGGCAGCTCATGGAGCAGTTTGATAGGAAAGGTGGAGAGAAGAAAATCTCAGGAATGAACCCAGAGCTTCCCAAACCTGGTCACTACCTGGCCACAGCCCTCACAGCCACTCTGGGGCCCCAGTACAGAGGCAAGTCCTGTACCAGATCACCTTGCCCCACGGCCTGGGGCAGCCGGAAGTGTGTGACCCTGGGCCAGCCTGGGCATGGGGACCAGGCTTAGCTGGGGGTAAACAAATAACCCAGCTTCCAAGACAGAGCTGCCAGCAGCACACATCAGCTAGAGCATCCCAGGAAGGCCTTGCAGGACCAAGCCCTTGGGGATGGTCTGTGCCATGCTGTATTTGCAGAGACAAGGATGGAGCTCGTGTGACAGAATGGCAATTGAGGCCTGGGAGGATTTGGGGGCAGTGCTGGCTCCCAGTCTCATTCCACAGGTCTCCTGCTTCCCCTCGGAGTGGTGCCAGCTACACAGAGTGACTGGGAGCAGCCCTACCTCGCCAGCCCTGCCTCAGCTCATTACCCAGGAGCAGCAGCCTGACTTCTCAAAGTCCATCTGCTCTGCGGCCACCAAGGACAAGCCACCCTTGGTGACACAGCCCCCTGCGCCTGGCCTGCCTGCCTGGCCCTGAGCCACACTCCAGCTCCTTGGATTAATTTACAGCAGTGTTGAGGGGAGGGCAGTGGGTCTTGCCCGTGCCTGGCAAGCAGAGGGACTCCACTGTCCCGAGGACACTGGGCCAGAGGCTGCTGTCACATCACCACGTCAGAGCCCTGTCACCTCTGCCTTGGGGAGGGAGCAGGACACACAGGAGGGGCAGCAGGGACAGACCTTGCTGGGGGGCTCATGTCACTGCTTGGAAGAGGACAAGGGGGGACAGGGATCCATGAAGAGGGGGCTGGGTTGGGGCAGCAGATTCCCTCACACTGGGAGGCTGCAGGGCCCCATAGGGACTCCAGACCCAGGGCACAGCCTGGGGGTGCTCCCAGCTCATTCCTGAGCACACGCAGCACAACACAGTCATGCCAGTGCCAAGGCTGCCAGGGAAACCAAATCCCTGCTCACAGGCAGCAGGGAGCCAGCAGAGGCTGCAGAGCACCCACAGCTCGGGGTCAGCCTGGTCCTGCTCCTCCTGGGAAGAGCCTGGTGTGTCCATTCTTTCCTGCAGCCTCAGGAGGACTCCAATGCCCGGCTCATAGCCAAAGCCTGGCCCCCCCTCCTTGGATGACTCACAGATCCATTTAGTCTGTTTTCACCCTCTAGTGCCAGCAGCGCCAGGCTGGATGGACGCTGCAGTGGGTCCCAATTAGGGATGGTCCCTGGCAGCCAAAGGGAAGAGGAAAAGGGTCTGCAAGCAGCCTGGCTTCCAGAGACTGCAGCTCAACCACTACAGAGGAACAGAGTCTGGCTTTCCCCACCATCACCTCTGGGAGGGGTTTGGGCCATGCTCAAGGCAGCCCCACTGGTCACTGCAGCACCAGGGGCCAGAAACCAGCACAGCTGGGGGAGGAACACAGCAACAGGAGGGGTAAAACCCCCATTGCTCTGAGGTAGCTGAGGCACCCAACTGCTGCTCCTGCAATTTACTGGAGCCATCAAACTGAAATCCCAGACGACTGCTCATATGGGATTTGCTTCAGGCCTCATGAGCTCACGGGCACTTACTGCCAGGGTCACAGAGCTGTCTCCCCTCCAGACACAGCTGGGGTGCATATGGGGTGACTGCTCCCTTGGGAAAACAAGGAAGAGGATCCTGTGTGGCCTCAGCGACAGGTGAAATCCATGACTCACTCCTGACAGTGCACAGGGGGTTGTTAACACATGGGGCAAGGTCACGGCACTGCTCCAGACAGCTGAGGCTCCCTCCAATGCCTCTGCCCTTCCCAGGGCGTGAAGCAAGGGGCAGAAACACACCTGGAGTGCCCAGGGCAGCACAGGTGAGACAGCAGCAGCCTCTGGCAGTGAGGATCCTGGAGATAAGGACATTCCTACCTTTGTGATTCATCGTCTTCAGGCACTGCTTGCTCTGGATGTCCCACAGCCGGACGGTTTCGTCGTGAGAGCCCGAGAGCAGGAGGCTGCCGTCTGTGGAGACCGACAGACATGTCACCTGGTTCCTGGAATGGGGAAGAGGATGTTTAAACTCAGGATGACCCCAGGACTGCTAGAAGCTGGTGAGGTGGGCAGATGGTGGCTGGCAGGTATGTCTGGTTGCTCACCTGTGCCCTTTAAAGACCTTCCCGTTCTCCCGCTCTGTCTGGAAGGTCCGGTCTCTCTGAACTGGCTGCAGAAATGAAGGAAGGAAGAAAGGAAGGGAAAGGAGTTAACATTTAGGAAGGCTGAATCCAGCAGGTTCATCACCATGTCTGGAGGGGGCAGAGGAGACAGGGGAACCAGGTCCTCCTGTGCTCTGGCAGGTCACACCAGTTGCAGTGGGGAGGTGACAGTGGCTCGGGGTCACAGGGCACACCTGCAGCCCCACACACTCACCCAGGCGCAGAGGTCGACCTGGAAGATGGACCCATCCATGCCCCCGCAGAACATGTGGTACTCAGAGAGGTCCAGAGTCACAGCCATGATCCCCACGTCGAAGAGCACGGAAAGCAAGAGCTCCCCAGATGAGATTTCCCAGAGCTGGAGTGAGAGGGGAGAGAAAATCATGTTAATGGCAGGATTGGAGGAACACTGACATCCCGGTATCCCACACTGGCATTCCACCCCAGCATCCTCTCCTAGCTGTGGCTGGGAAACTGAGTCCAAGGCAGAACTAAGGCAGAACTAAGGCAGAACTCAGGATCAGCCTCTCTGTGAGCAGGAGAAAAGTTACCCAGGCAGCTTCAAAACAGCTTTGAACCCTCTCTGTGGCCATCCTGCCCCCAGGGCACCCCCCGCCCCACAGACTCCAGCCTGCACCACTCCCTGTGAACATCAGCAATGGGAAACAGAGGAGCTGACCCCGACATTCCCAGGACAACAGGGACTGCAGCAGTCCAGCCTGGGGGCAGGTGCAGAGAAATTGCTGTTGTTGGAGAGGCAGAGCCCAGATCTGGCAGCTCTGAGTCACTGCAGAGACAGCCAAGAAATTAAGCCACTGCAACCCGACAAAGCTTCAGGACAGCTTGGGGACAGGGACAGCTTCCTGCCACCTGGCAGAAGCCTGGCTTTGACCCTGCAGGGTCTGGAGCCTCCGAAATGAGCCTCACCTTGGCTGTCTGGTCGAGGGAGGCAGTGGCAGCCCGTGCCAGGGGCCCTCCAAAGCCGCAGCACAGGTCAGTGATGGGGAGGCTGTGCCGGGACCAGATGTGCCGGGGATCAGGGATCTGGGAGGGCTCTGCCTGCAACACGCTGTGAGGAGAGCAGAGACAGGCAGGTCAGCCAAGACAGAACCCCAGGGGGAGCTGGGACAAGTTCTGCTCCCACTGGGAATGCCTCTCTTGGCTGCAGGGACCAAGTGGGACACGAGAGCTGCTGGCAGCCATGACACATGGATACCGAGGCTGAGGTATTCCAAAGGGACAAAGACCCTCAGTAAAGGACACAATCCCCTCTGTGTCACCCAGGGAAAGAAGTCAGAGCCATATGTCTGTTCCCGAGAAGCCCAGGTGAGGCCCCAAGGAAAGGCTCCCTGCCCACAAGATGGGCACAGAGGCAGCTGTGGGCTTAGAGGGATCTCCTGCTCCAAAATCCCTGTGTCCCCCAGCCCCCCTTACTTGTAGAGGTTCCACACCAGGGCCAGGCAGTCCTTGGCCCCTGAGAGGAAGTGGCTGCTGTCGTCAGTGAAGCAGAGGCACGTGAGGTCCTGGTAGTGTCGGTTCAGGATTGCGAGGAGGTTCCCATTGGACACCTGGAGTGAGGGGAAAGGAAGGAGGGTGTCAAGGATGTCTTGGGATAACATGGTGTCCTGCCCTTGGGCAGTGAGGGGAGAAGGGTGGGTTCTGTTGCCCACATCAGCCTGTTGGCACCTCGGGACAGTGACTGACATCACTAAGGTACAGCTGGAACAACAGCCTGCACTCAGGACCACAGGGAAATTTAGCACATGGCAGTGGAAGAGGTCCTGGCACATTAGCTCTGGAACCCAGTGACCCAGTGATGCCAGAGCTGTTCCTCTGGTCAAGTCACAAGTGTGCAGTAAAGATTTCTTGTTCACTCTTAATATTCATATTACTTTGGCAGCTTCTTCCCTCCTCCCACAGGTCCTTGGGAGGTGGCAGTGGGGTTATGAGAGCTGCAGGACACCCCAGGGGTGGGTCATGGTCCTGGGCCAGCAGAGGCTTTAGGGTGGACAAGGAATCCCCCAAATCCAGAGCATTTCTTATTAAAATGCTGCAGATGGTGAGAAGAAGAGAAAAAGCCTCAAATAAAATAAGAGTCTAATTCTTCCCCTGGTCTGAATTATACCAAAAAATCAACTCAAACCTCAATTCAAGGGGTTTCACAGACAGTACAAAGGCAGGGATCTAGTGGCTGGTTCCAGCTCCATGATGGTTTCCATGGAGCCTCTCCAATGTGCCAGAGTGACAGTGCCACATCTCTGCAACACATCTGTAGGTGACAGGAGCTGGAGCAGGGCCCATCTTGGAGCATCACAGGCAGCAGCTCCCACTGCAGGATCAGCCTGAGAGGTTTTATTCCAGCACTGCTATAAGCACATCTACCTGATGGGTTCAGGTAGAGCCACCCACACCATAAGGTTCAAACCTCCCCTGGCACAGGGAGTTCTCCAGGTGAGGCATCCTGGGGTTTAATCTCAGGCTCAAGACAAACTAGTGCTTTTGTTTGCTCAGAGGTGTGCTGGGAACGCAGCATAATCCCAAGTAATCCAGCAGTAATTAACCAGCAGGACAATGACAAGAGCATAGCAGGGTCTGCTGGCACCGTGGGCACACACAAATATGCATCTGAAATGTGAGAGAAGCACTGAAGGAATACTAGGTCCTGTGCTGCTGCTTCATGGAAGCAATGCCCGAGCCCTGAGGCATTGGAGATGCTTGGAAAGAGGGAAGAAGAGTAAAGCCTCTCCCAGAATTCCTCACACTCCTACTTGGATGAGCCGCCCCATGGGCTGCAGGCAGCACAGCCTTTGCCTGCTGTGGCACCCCAGGATCAGGATTTACAGACACTTGAGGGATGGGGACACTCCCTGACTGTCCAGGGTATGAGTGTGCATGGCTCTGAGTTCCCCAGCACCTCCGTACCTCCCACAGGTAGATGCTCTCGGCGACCCCCGCCAGGATGTAGAGCCCATTGGGAGAGGCTGTCAGGCAGGTCACAGGCCCGGGACAGATGATCTTCTGCTGCAGCTGGTCCTGGGACAGAGAGAGCACAGCGAGGGCTCAGAGAGGGGAAAGGCCTGCAAGCAGGGCCCTCCGACACGGGGGCTCAGGGGGAGCTCTGTGGGGGTCTCTGCGAAGTGAGGGATGGGGGGTACCTTCTTGTGGTGATGGGGGTCGGAATGGAAGGGGGTGANCTGCAGAGAACTGGGTCATGAAGGGGTGTCTGAGCACATAAGGGAGTCTCCATGAAGAGAGAGGCCATGGGGGGGTCTTTGTGGAGAGAGGGGCCATGGGGGGGTCTGACCATGGATTTGGGGGGGCTCTGTGGGCGGAGGGGCTCCTCATCACAGGGCCGGGAGGTCCGCAGGGAGGGTGGCCCCGTCACATCCCCCACAGGGCCCGGAGTCCCCCCGCGAGGCCCAGGGGCGTCCCCCGAGCCAAGGCCGCCCGGGCCCGCCCGCCGCGCCGGTACCTTCCTCTGGAGCTCCCAGACGTTGATGTAGCTCTTGCCGAGCTGGGCCCCCAGCAAGTGCTCGCCGCCCAGCAGCGCCAGCCCGCGCGGGCCGCTGTTGCCGCCGCGGTACCCGGGCAGGGCAGAGCCCGAGTGCAGCTCCCAGACCGAGCAGTTGCAGAGCGGCCCCGCCGCGTCCGACACCAGCGCCACCTCCATGGGCGCCGCCATCTTCGCGGTCCGCCAGGGCCACAGAGAGCGCGGCCGCGGCCCAGAGCGCCGCCTCTCCCCCGGCACCGACCAATCAGCAGCGGGGCTGCGGGGGGCGGGAGTTGCGCGCGCGGCAGGAAGCTCAGCAGGGCCCGCCCCGGTCGGCGCTGGATGGGTGACCCGGGACACCGCGTGTGCATATGGGGGACCCTATGGACACCTCACAGCCTTGTGGGTACCCCATAACCCTATGGACCCCTCATAGCCCTATAGGGACCCTTCGTGTGGACACACAGAGCTTTGTGGGAACCCCATGAGCACCCCACAAACCTAAGTGGGTGCTCCTGGGTATCTCCCAATCCTGTGGGCACTCTGTGGATACCCCAAAGCCCCATAGGGAACCCATGGACACCCCAAAATCTTATAGGCACCCCATATAGCTTCGTGAGAACCCCATGAGCACTCCACAAAACTAAGGGTGCCCTGGATACCTCCCAATCCTATGGATATCCTGCAGTCCAATAGGGTTCCCATTGACACCCCACAATCCTACAGGCACCCCATAGCTTCGTGGGGAACCCCATGAGCACCCCACAGCTGTGAGGGTGCCCTTGGACACCCCACAGCCCATGCACATCCCATAATCCTATCATCACCCCATAAATCCATTGACACCCCATAGTCCCACAGGGATACCCCAAATCCGTAAGAAAATCCTATGGACACCCCAGAGCCCTGTAGGCACCCCTGGGGTCCCCCGGGCCAAAAACCCCAAGCAACACAACTTTTTTTTTTTTATTTTTTTTAATACTTCTTCACTTTACAGGGTTACAATTGTCTTAAATATTCTGACGTTTAAATACAATCTGTATAATAATGTTATTATAAAATGTAAACTTTCAGTGTTTTTTAAGTTTATTTTCTCTTTTTTTTTTTAATTTTTAAAATTTTTTTAATAATAATCAAAAAGTCTCAATACCTGAATGTTTTGCAAAACTGAAATCTTTCACCGGGGCCCCGGGTGCGCCCAAGGCCACCGCGCTCAGAGGTAGAATGTGGTTTATTTTTTTATTCCTTTTTTTTCTTTTTTTTTGTCTTTTGTGGTTTTTTTCTTTTCTCATTTTCCTTTTTTACCTGAGTTAAGATATGCAACGCTGGGGGGAGGGGGGCGGCTGCAGCTGGGGCCGCTCCTTCTCAATACCTGAATGTTTTGCAAAACTGAAATCTTTCACCGGGGCCCCGGGTGCGCCCAAGGCCACCGCGCTCAGAGGTAGAATGTGGTTTATTTTTTTATTCCTTTTTTTTCTTTTTTTTTGTCTTTTGTGGTTTTTTTCTTTTCTCATTTTCCTTTTTTACCTGAGTTAAGATATGCAACGCTGGGGGGAG
>VXBI01000301.1:269663-284929 GCA_013397375.1 Toxostoma redivivum | reverse complement strand
CCCGGTGAGCCCCGGTGCGACCCCGTTCCCCCACGGCCGCCGGTGCCACGAGGGGCCCGAGGCTCTGGGGCGTTAAGGCGAAGCGCTGTTGGAGGTAGAGCTGGGGGGCACAGCCAGGCTGGCCGGGGCGGGGGGCATGCTCCCAGTGCTGCCACCGCTGCTCCCCACCCCGCTGCTGCCGCTGCTCCGGCTGCTGCCACCGTTGCCTTTGCTGTAGGCAGAGGAGGAGGAGGAGGAAGAGGAGGAGGAAGGGCCAGGCGTCTGGGCAAACAGCACACCTGGGGAGAGAGCAAAGCTGAGCTGGAGGTGCTGTGGCCATGCCATGGAACAAGGGGTGGAGGGCAGCGGGAGTGTGGCCCAGCACAGCCCTCATCCACAGCAGTGGGGTGGCCTGGGGTGCCCCTCACCTGTGTAGACGATCCCGTTGATCTCCACAGACATGCTGATACTGTTGGTGCCGTTGCTGCTGGCGGCAGCGGCGTCCGGGCGGTTCTCTGCCAGGGAGAGCCGCGTTACCGAGCCCGCCGGGGCCGGGAGCTCGGCCAGGGCGGGCGGCCGGGGCCGGCACTGACCTGGCGAGCGCGTGCCCTGGCTGTTGATGCGGATGCTCATGGGAAGCTGGGCTGTCATGGCCAGGAGGTTCTGCTGCAGTGCCCGCTGCATCAGCCGCTGCTGCTCGTCTGTCACCAGTGCCAGCTTCTTCTCCGGGGGCTCCCCTGACTCCAGCTTCTCTCTCAGCTGCTCCAGCGCCGCGGCCTGGGCAGCTGCTGCCACCTGCACTGCGGCTGCCTGCGCGGCCACCACGGGGTGCCCAGCCAGTGAGACCGGGAGCCGGCTGGGCATGGAGATGGGGATGGGAGAGTCCTCCTCTGCCGGGGGAGCAGGTGTCAGGGATGGGGACACCTGGGGTGCCATCACCCCAGGGTGTTCCCGGCCCTGGCACAACCATTTGATGCCTTGCTGTCCCTCCAAAGGTCAGAGACGGGTGATTGGAATCAGGGTCCCGGGGCTGAGCACTGGAGCCCAAGGAGGGGAGAGGAGCATTACCCCCCTGTGCACTTCCCCCAGCTCTCCCCATTATTCCCGGGTCAGGAGAGGGCTCATCTTGTAACCAGACCCCATGGCAGCCAGACCCCACAGCAGCCAAACCCTGGAGCAGACAGACCTCAAACAACCATTACCTTTCTTGATCTTCTGGCCCGGCGTGATGGCCCCACCGTTGGTGGCAGATGCCAGCCCCAGCGTTGACACTGGCAGCTTGGGTGAGGAGAGGAGGCTATGGGTGCCGCCGGGCGAGTAGGCAAAGAGGGAGCCACCAAAGCCCTGCCGCCGGCCCTCCCGCCGGTTGCTGTCGATGGCTGCCTGCAGCTCGTTGGGGTTGCTCAGCCCACGCTTCTCACACTCATAGGGGTACAGGTACTTCATGTACCTGCAGCCGGACGGGACACAGGCGGGCATGGTGAGGGTGATGCAGTGGCTGGGTACCCCTTCCCGTGTGCCACCCCATTGCTCCCTCCCCACTGCTCCCACACAGGGCTGTGCTGAGCCCCTGTCCCTTGCACAGGGCAGAGGGACCCCTAAGGACTCGCCCCTCTCCCCTCCCCTCTGAACCCCCGCTCACTGGGTGCGCAGGGTGAAGGCCGCGCTGGTGATGGAGGTGGGCAGGCTCAGCCCCTTGGTGATCTCCCGCCACAGCTTCTTGTTGATGACCTCCACCAGACCCCCCTTCTCGGTCACCAGCGTGTACAGCATGTACAGGTCCAGCACCTGCTTGGCCATGATGGGGATCCGGTTCACGGGGGTCCCTGGGGAGTGGTGGGAGGAGAGAGCGGGTCTGGGGTGCTGCTTTCTTACCCGAAGTGGGGGTGCAGCTGCCAAGACCCCTGTGGGGCAGTGGAGGGACTGGGGGGCTCCTTCTCCTCCCTCCCTTTCCACCATCCCCTTCTTCTCCCCACCCCGGGCCCTCCCGCTGAGATCAGCCCCAACAAAGGAAACAGAAACTCGCAGTTTCCAGCCACAGCCCCAGCTGTGCCACAGCTCGTGGTCGAGCCGGTTCCTCGGGCTGAGCCGGCACCCGGTAACGCGAGTTATTTATAACGGGGGTGGCACAATCTGGCTTGAGGGTCTCCTGTGAGCTGGGGGGCTTATCCCTCCAGCATGAGGAGGGGGCTGGCAGCACCTGCTCCCTCATTTAGGGTCCCTCCCCTCCTAGCCTTGCAGTGAGGGGGCTCTGGGGGCCCCAATGGATGCAAGTGGGCTGACCCCAGGGGATGCAGGTGGGGGGACCTCCGGGGACACAGCCAGGGAATGGGACAGAGCCAGGAGAACCCTGGGGGACCCAGCCAGCAGCTCCAGCCCCCCTGCACAGGCACACGTGCCTTCCCAGTGCTGTCTGACAAAGGGCCAGAGCCAGCCCTGTGTCAGCACTTCCAGTGCTGTTTTCCACGCAGGAACCAGATCCTCGAGCAGGAGCACACTTGGATTTCAGCCCTTCCCACCCCTGGTTCCCCCCCATGGCCTCTCCCTGGGCAGAGAGGGGGCACAGCGAGGGGCTTTGCCCCCTGCAATAACCCAGGGAATGGGCACAGGGGGCACACAGCTAGGGGTGTTGTGTGGGGAGGGGCTGCAGGTCTGGGTGTGATGGGTGAAGGGAGGGGGGCGAGGGGGGTCCGCAGGCACTGGATCCAGCCCAGCAGGTTTGACCCTGCTGTGCTGAGGGGTTAAAGATTAACCAGCAGCTCAGCCGGATCCGTGACCTCAGGGCACTAATGAGAGGCAAGGAAATGAGCCCCCGGCCTTGTGGGGGATGTGGGGGGCACAAGGTGAGTGTGGTGGAGCAGGGTGGGCACAGAGTGGGCGTGGGGGCACAGAGTGGGTGTGCAGCTAGGGGACTCACCTCGCTTCTGCATGAAGCTGAAGAGGTCGTCCAGGAACTCCTTCCTCCTGGGGTCACCATCCAGCTCATACAACTGTGTAAGAAGAGAGAGATGCTCAGAAACTCCCTTACCCCATGTATCCCCCCAGCTGTGACCCCCGGCTTCCACTGCAGCAGCCATGTGGCTCAAAGGACACCAAATGGCTCGGGGGTCCCTGCATGGGTCCAGGGGGGTCCTGCAGCTTGGGCTGACCTTCGCCTGTGCCCCACTGTGCCATTCCCTGCCCTCCCTGCTCAGAGCTCAGCTCTGGGATGCTGGTGCTGGGATCATGGCCGGAGTGGCTCCCAGGCTGCCCAACACCGTGCTCAGCCCCAGCTCCTCTGGGAATGCTGATCCCGGTTATTTTTAGCATCCACTGCCTGCTAAGCACAGCATGAGTGCCACAGAAAGCCACGGCTGGGAGCCAGTGCCTCAGTACCTTGACATGAGCTTGTGTGCCATGGCCATGCAGGGATGTGTCCTGCACTGGGGAAGGCAGAGCTGGGCCAGGCTCTGACATGCTGCACCTCAACCACCAGCTCTGCTTGGGGCATCTTCAACCGGGACCCCCCACCCTGCCAGCCCGGCACATTCCTGCCTGATTTATGGTGCAGGATCGGCCGGTTGGAGCGCCCGGCACGCCGGAGGCACACACCACACCACGCAGCCTCTCCTGAAGCCCAGTGCTGCTCCTGCCTGGAGGCTGGGGGATAATCCCTCCCCATCCTGAGAAGGGTGTTGGAGCAGAGGCTGTGGGGGCAGGCGTTGCCCAGACTAACAGAGGTGGCTTCCACAGCTCCGCTTTTCTCAATGACAACTCTGAACAACTGCCAGTGGGGCCGGGAGGGGCCTATAAATACCCCCCCATAATACGCCAGGCACGCACTGTGGGGCCACCGCTGCTGGTCACTGGATCACCGATGTGCCCACCCATGGCTGTGCCCTGTGGCATCAGGACCATGGGCAGGTGGATGGGTGGGCATCGTCCTGGCTGTAAACAAGGGGCTTGAGCCCCCTCTTTCTGCAGCCCCGCAGGGAGGATCCGGATCCCGCAGGGCTGGACTCAACCGCCGGCGCCGATCAAAGGGATCAATGGGGCCGCATGATAAGCGGGGCCATAAACCCCCTCCACCTCAGTTCCCCTGATAGACTCGGCAGGCTCGACCAGCCCCTTGCACACCCCCAGGGCAAGGGCAGGAGCCACCAGCACCACCGGCAGAGACCCTCAAAGCCCCTCTCTCACCCCAGCACCCCAGCAAGGGGTCTGGTGTGGGAGTGGTGTAGGGAGAATGAGCCATGGCACAGCAGCACCACCGTGATTTTTGGGGCTGAGCTGCACCGGGCTACTTGTGCCAGCTGAGGGATGTTGGGCCGGCACCAATCCAGCCTCCCCCATTTCCTTGAGCTCCGAAAGCCACACACAAAGAAAGGGCTTCCCCGGCACCCAATCCTGTGGGGTGCGGAGCCATCCTGGGGAAGTGCCAAACACGCTGGTTCATCCACTGCCAAGACCCCTGGGGTCATGATCCGCCCCCCTGGCCTCAGTCCCCAGGGGAATGGACGCGTTTAAGAGGATGAAAGAAAATTAACCGTCAGCTGAGGAGAGCGTGGCTGGCCAAGCCAGGGGGATTAGTAGATGCTGCGGGCAGCTGCCCTGTGTGCCGGCCTTCCACCAGCCCTGGTGGTCCCATGCCAAGCTCAGCTGGCTGCAGCCACTCTCACCCCTGCCCAATTGGGATGAAGCCATGGGGGTCCCCAGGGATGGTGGGCAGAAGGATCCCCTGTGACCTCACAGCCTTGCCAGCACACCCGCCACGGCTGCCGGGCAAAGGATGTTGCACAAGCTGCTCCTGACGGTTACTGACGAGACTTCAACAGCTTCGCTGCACTTGGCAGCTGCTGACTGACCACTGCAGTGCCAAGCAGAGAAACAGGCTCCCCTTGGGACCCCCCAAACCCTGGTTTAGCTCTGCCACTGCCAGCAGAACCAACTGCCAGTGATGGGCACCTGCCCAAGGTGCTCATCCGGCAGTACGGTGGTGCGAGGACATGCCCAGCCATGGCCAGGACGTGCCCGATGTGCACTGTGGCGTGTGACAGAGTGGCATTTGCCAAGCTGTCCTTTTCCTCTCCTACCATCCCTGTTCCTCCTTGCCCCCGAGCACAGGCAGGACACGGAAGGGAACAGAGACGAGTGACTCCCGGCAGCCCCTCACAGGATTTCCTTGCTTTGACGCCATCCGCAGCCAACGGCAAAGCAGCCAGCGCCCCATGAGCCCCAACGGCAGCACAGGACAGCTGGGACAGCAGGGCTCAGAATGCAAATTGAGGAACAGAAACGTTCTGGTTTCAGCAGCGTGCAAAACCCAGTGCACAGCTGAGCTTGGCACAGGCTGGAGGCTACTGGCACTGCTGCACCGAAATCAGCAGGTGTTGAGTCGTATGCCTGCTTGGTGCTGATCCCTGCCCTGTGCCCGTGCCCTGCCTTCCTGCTCTCAGCCCTGGCTTCTGCTCAGCTCAAAGCCAGTTCCTCGCAGGGACACGCAGCATCTCAGTGCTCGGTGCAAAGGTACTGGAGGGCAGGAGCTGCAGGCAAGGCCACCCTGTGCCGCTGAGTCAATACATTTATGTTTCGTAATTAGGGAGGTGGAAACTACTTAATCCATAACGCAGCTGCCCCACGAATATCCTCTTACCGTGGGGTCCTCACGGCAGGGTGCAGGGGACACTGAGGCACAGCCACCCCAGCCTGGCTGGGGGAAGCAGGAGATGCCCCCCACCTCCCTGAGAGTCCTCCAGGCTGGGGGATCTGACTCCACGCACCCAGTGCTCCCAGTGCTGACCCACCCCAGGGTGAATGCTTGATGCCAGCAGCATGGCTGGCTCTGGCCACAGTGTCCGGCCCACCTGGCCACAGTGCAGCCCCCTCGGCCCTGGCCCCCGGCCGACTGAGGACACGGAGCCAGATGGCCCTTGCCAGCAGATCTATAATTAAGTGGAGGAGGAATTAGGCAGGCGGTGGGCGGGTGGCCCTGACCCCAGCCCAGCGCCCCGGCAGGATGCCGGCCCGGCGTTTGGTGTGGATGACCGGATTAATGTTTCAAACCAGATTACAGGAAAATCCCAACCCGCTGGCTTTCAAAGGGCGGGCTGGAGGCGGCCCCTTGGCAATGCCAGGAATGCAGGAGAGCCCTCGGCACGGGCGCGGATCGTGCCGGGGGTCCGACCTCCCTCCCCACCCCGAGCTGCGGCGAGGGGGGCAATTACAAGCAGGAGAGGAAGCGCCATTTCACAAGGCTCCGGGAATGCCAGGGGTCATGCTGGTGCCAGGCAAATCCTCCCGTCGGCAGGAGTCCCTTGTCTGCCCCATGAGGCGTCATGGAGGAGCCCGTGTCCCTGCATCCCGCGTCCGAGTTAAAAACACCTCCCCTTTCCCCCCGCTCGGTTCCGGGTTTTCAGGCCTCGGGAATTAATTTTCAAGTTTCTTTTCCATTGCCAGGAAGTGGCAACACTCTCGGTTTTCCTCCTTCTCTCTGAAACCGGTTTGGGACGTGCACACCGTGACGTGAGCCGGGACTGGAGACTATCCCAAGTGCCACTGCAGCAGCGATGGGGGCTGGTGACAGCCTCCACCTTCCAGGGGCTAAACTCCCCCAAATTCCTGTATTTAAGGAAAAAACACAACGCAGGCAGCGGCGGGGAGAGCCCACCCTGTCTCAGCAGGTAGCAGGACCGGCGGTGACAGGCTGAGGGGCTACTTCTCTCCTTTTTTTTCCTTCCTTCCTCTGGCAGCCCCCGGGGATGCATCCCTTTGTCCCGCGGACAGCCGAGGGGCCACGCTGGGCTGGGGAAGAGCCCGCGCACACTAACGAGTTCTTTAACGAAGAATAAACACATTTATGGTGTGTTTCCCGTCCCACTCCCAGCCCATACACAGCTCCCGGCCTCTGGCACGTCGGGACCCGCAGTGGGGTCGGAGAGGGCACTAATTCAGAAAAAGAAAGTCATTTGTAAAAAGCAGAGCCAAGGATTGGCGAGGGCCCCGGGCCGCGGCATTTCCGAGGTGCTGGGGACGTGATTTCCTGTAAGGCCATGGCTGACTCAGGGCTAGAGGTGCCCGAGGCCGCAGCCCCTCTCCAAGCACGGCCCCCCCGGTGTGGGGTGAAGGGTTTGCTGGGGCCAATCCCTCCCGGTGAAGGGCAAAGGGAGCGTCCAGCCCCGGAGCAGATTCCTACGCAGATAAAGCGCTCAGCTTAGGTACAGGTCACCCCTGGCTGTCCCCATCCCTAATCCCCTGCGAGCCCCCCAGGGCACAGCCCCCCGTGGGAAGGGGCTGCTGGGAGCAGGGACGTAGTGTGCCCCCTCCCCAAAATCTCCCCAACACCTTGCTGGTGGGGGATGTGCTGGCGGGAGCCTCGCCCACACGGCCAGGCCTGGCGGTGACTCCACTGACCGGCCCGGCGGGATTCCTGCCGCCGGAGCATGGCTGGGCTGGGGGGCCGCTTCCGCGGGGGCAGCTGGGGAGGGGGCCCGGGAGCTTCCCGTCAGCACCATTGTTCACACCAGTTCCCAGCATTGTCCCCTCTGCAGGGGGACACGGCCCGACCGCAGGTGCCTCCTCCTCGGGCTGGGGACCCGGTGGGCAAAGGATCCACCGGTGCTTCCGTGGCTCAGTGACAAACCCAGTCCCGATCCCCTGCCATCAGCCCGGGGGAATCTGGGGGTCCCCGAGACCACCCGGGTCCCCAGTGCCCATCTCCTCCTCGCACAGGCTGGGGGAAGGAGTCATGTGGGTGACCCTGGGGGTACACGGGCGGTGTCACGGCACGGCGGGTGTCCCCGAGCGGCGGAGGGGACGCTGAATGGGCGAATTAGTCACCATTTAACCTCCCTGACCCCCCATTGTCCGTGCGCTGTCGGCTGCCCTCCCCACCACGGCACGGGCCGCCGTGCCCAGCCAGCCGGCAGCTCCCGGGATCCCGGCAGCTCCGGGTTGACACCGGCTCCCGGGGCTGCTGTTTGTTCCCTTCCCGCAGAGGAGGAAGCTATTCTTGCTGCCGTGGCGTTTCCAATGGCAGTTCGCTGCTGGGCGGCAGCGTGCCAGGCTCTGGCTGGCTGGAAACAAAACTGGTTCCGTGTCTGAATGCGGACGTGTGGCACAGGCTGGTGAAGGGTCACGGAGGGGGAACTGGGGTGCTGGGGGTGTTTCCCCGGCTGGGACAAGCCGCTGGCTGGATGGGAGCCAGCCCGGCAGCGGCAGCTCTCCTGACCCTTGCCGAGTGCGTGCTGGTGCATGCCCTTGACACATGCTTGCTATCACACCGGACCTTGTACAAATATTAATCCAGTGGAGTCAGGCGCTGTTGAGAAAGCTCGTCCGAGGAAGGACACCAGGCTAGCTCCTGCCACCATGCAAATACCAGTGAGGGCAGCTGAGAACGAGCTATGCAGCACTGAGCTGGGGAAATGTGGCCAGAGCAGCCAACTCAAACTCTTGGGGCACCTGGTGAGCCCCCAACTTGGGCTGCCCCTCCTGTGTGACTCCCAGGGTGAAGCCCCTGAGGTCTGGGGGGCCAAGACCCTCATTCAGGACCTGATGACCCGGGTGCAGTGGTGGCAGCAGCGGCAGCAGCGAAGCCGGGAAGCCAAGACGGGGGTTTAAATTCCACCATATGTAAATGATCGTCTTAGAAGGGGATCGCGGTAAGCCCCGGCAGATGAGTCACCGGGGCTTCCACCGCCCGCTGGGATTTGGCTAATTGCAAATCTGTTCCTGAAATGCGAGGTCCTGCACCTCTGCTCTCCATCAGCACCGCGGTGGGCGTCCCGGGGGTCCCGTGGGCTGGGCCAGGGTGCACTGAACGCCTGGGAACCCCACCGTGGAGCTGCTGGAGGAGCTGAAAGGGGTCCAGCAGCTGCAGAGGGGGTTGACAGGAGCCAGCTGTGGGCTGTCAGCCCCAGAAACCATCACCGATGAGCAGCTCTAGCACCACGGAAACCTCAGAGTTCCCTCGCACTGAGAGGAGCGGATGGTGGTGGTCATTGTGATGGCACCAGAGTGACAGACCCCCTCCCACTGTGGCACCCGAGCAGGTGGCAGTGTGGGACAGCATGTGGATTCCAGGTGCTGGAATCTCCAAAATCAGGCACTGGTGCCCAAGTTAGGGGCTCCACAGTGGATGTAGGCAGGTAGGGAAACAGAGGCAGGAGGTGAAGCCCTTTGTTGAAGGGGCTTAGGGTGCCTGGGTGCTCCCACTGCCACCTGTAGCAGGGTGAGACCCCAAGCCAGCTGCTGTGGGGGGGCAGGGAAGCCCTTTCCCAAAGGACTGTTGCCACAAAAGTGACACAGCCACACTCTCCCCGTGGGATGGATGGGGAGCCGGGGACTCTCCTCAGGGGTGAGCCCCGGCCTCCAGCAGCCCCAGCACAGGATGGATTATCCCGAGCTCCAGCCAGAGCAGGAACCCAGGCACAGGCAGATTAAGTGACCGATGGGAAGGGTCAGGGAACGGGTCAGGAGCTGCACCCTGAGCCCCTAGTCTGGCTGCCCCAGGGGCTCAGAGCAGGGGGCCCCCCCGGCCCCAAACCACCCCCCACCCTGGCCCCCGATTGCAGCACGTCCGGCTGGGCCCTGGGACCAGCTGCCATTTCTCCTGCGGTTTGGGCCAGAAATAGGGTGATGGAGCAATGCTGTCCTTGCCCAACGCTGCGGTGGGGGCGGGGGGCTCTGCTGACAAAGGCCCCGCTCCCTGCGCCGCTCTTTTCTTTTTTTTTTTTTCCCTTTTAAATAACCCCTGTTGGTTCGGCTGTGCTGAGAGGGGAGGCGGCCGCCACCTCCGCAGCCCTTGAGTCAGCCCAGGGGGCTGGGGTGTGGAGGGAACAGGGCTTTGGGGGGGCCAGGGGTGGGGGGAAACGAGGTTCTGGGAGGGTCGAGGCATGGGGGAAATGTGGCTTTTGGGGGACACAAGCGGCTGATGCCCAGGCTGCCAGCCCAGTTCACAAGACAAGGGGTGCTGGGGGCAAGGTCCAGCTGAGTGAAGGCACTGGGTGGGCACCTGGAGCAGGAAGGATGTGTCCCCTGTTCCTCAACCTCGTTAATCATCCTGGGTTATGTTTGGAGAAATGGCTTCCCGGGTGCTCAGATGCCAGGACCAGCACCTGTGAGCACCCAGGCGTCTGGCTGGGGGAGGCACTCAGTGGCTAAGCCGCTCTCGCCGAGAAGTCCCTGACCTCTGGCCAGGGATCTGGTGGGATTACAGCCCCGGGAATGCTCCTTGAGCACTATGAGCCAATTACTGTGCCGGATCCCCGACCGGGAGCACCCCTTGGCAGGCTGGGCAGTGGTGCAGTGAGAGGGGCGATGGGTGAGTGTGGGGTGACGGGGGAGGACACAGCCCTTTTCTCAGGAGGGATCCACTGGTGATTCCCCCACTGCCCCCAAAATCCTGTCCTGCTCAGGTCCCCTCTTGCCTGCGTTATCTGCTGCTGGCCTGGCCATGCACCACAATCACCTCCCCAGCACAGCAGCGCCTAACTGGGGGCCCCAGGGCACTCCCCCTTATCTGGGAGCCAAACTGCCTCTGGGTGGGGGGCAGTGGCCCTCGGCCGTGTGATGACACTCGGGTCCCCGTTCCCTGCACAGGGGCCCCCTTGCCCTCCCCGGGGGCGGCTCATCCGCTCGGCTGGCTAATGCAATAAAGCTCTAATCAATATTTTAAAGAAAGTAAATGGACCCTCCCGCCCTCGTTAAGAGGCCACAGGGCCCCTGCTCAGGCCCCACGCCCCCAGCTGGCTTTGGGCTTTGAAAAGGAGAATAATCCACGGGAGAAAGGGGTTCAGAGGGGATCCCCCACACTTCAACCAGCTCCTGGGAATTCAGGAGCTCCTGAATTCTGCTCCTCCAGAGCCTCCTGGAAAATCCCAACTCCACCAGCCATGTGCGCAGGGCTGGTCTGGGAGGAGGGGGGTCCGGTTTCACCCACCCCCGCAGCCCTGCCGAGGTCGCTGAGTTGCTTTCGGTTTATTTTTCCCCACCACTGCACTTTGAAACGTCGTATCTCGGGGTGCGCTGCACCGCCAGAGATAAGGGCTGAGGTTTTTGCGCCCATGTGCCACAGGCATGGCTCAGATGTCCCCAGCACAAGAAACCTCTTGCCCCATTAAAGCACCCCCTGAAACCCCCTTGGCTGGCACAGCCTCCCACTGGCACTGTGGTGACTTTTTAAATCCTTCCTGAAGCAGAAACAGGGGGGGTTAAACATCAGCCTGAAGCAGCCACTGCAGGACACCCCAAAAGAGAGCACCCAAAACGGAGAACCCCATAGGGAGAGTGGTGGCTGCTGCAGACAGATGAACACAGGGAGATGGATTCCTTGAGCTCCTGCAACATGACTTGGGGTACCAGCGTGCAGGGTGCCCACGCCTGAGGGAGCACCAGCAGCACAGGAAACTCCTAAAAAGGTAGAGGCTGGAAACTCCAGCTCCAGGGGCTGCCACTGCACCAGGGGCTCCCACTCCCGGTATTAGTGGGGAGCAGTAATAACAATAATGAAACAGAAAGATCAGAGGAGGGATCTTGGAGGGCAGCAGTAGCAGAACCCCCACAGTGCTGGGGTACAGAACTCAGAGCAGTTTTACCCCCAGGAGCTGGCAGGAGTTTGCTGGATTTTTAGCCATTTCCCATGGCAAGCCTCTTCCCACCCAGAAAATGTCCCCTTTTCCCCCCCACCCCGATGCCCTCGGCAACCGCTGCCCCCGAATTCCCCGTTGCGCTGGGGGCTCCTTTGTTCTGCTGCCCGCGCCGGCAGCGCCCGGGTCAGGCCGAGCTGACCTCTGCCTGTGCAGTAGCCGTCCCTGGGGATGGGGAGGTGCCACGCGCCGGCTCCCTAACCTCCCTCACCTCCATAACTCTTCCTCACGCCCTCCCCTTCCTCCTCCCTTGAACTGGGCCCCCTCCTCCTCCCTCCAGCCCCCCACGGCTCAGCCGAGCACCAGTTCACAGGAATCTGTCCCAGATGGGTCAATAAAACCTGGCAGTGGAGGATGGGGGGGAGCCCCTGGCTGCCAGGGGTTGGGTGTGGAGACAGGCATGGACACTTGGATGGCAGCACTGCTCGGTGAGGACGGTGTTCTCAAGCACAGAGACCCACAGGCCAAGGATGCCGGTGGCACCAGCATAACCAGAGCTGAATCCAAACTGGATCTAAACTCCCAGCAGGGAGATCTAGACAGCTGGGGAAGCATCAGGGCTGGTGGGAGAGCAGGGGTGCTGCCAGTGCTGAGGAGCTCCTTGGCAAAAACAGAAAGGAACCCCAAAAGAGCCCATCCCTTACAGAGCAGGCAGGCAGAACACTGGCACAGCCACGTAAGGCACCACGTCCCTGTTGGCTCACCCACGCTGGGACCCTGCTGTGGACCAGAGCTGCTGGGGTTCCCCCTAAGGCGCCTCCTCCCCAGCGAGGAGCGGGGATGGGGTACGGCATCCCCTGCCCCGCGCTGCCCTCGCTGTTTACATTCCTGCTGCTCCTTCCCAGGCCGCGCCAGCTGGGCTGGGATGGAACCCGGCGGCACGCGCTGGAGGCCAGCCAGGAGGAGCTCCCGGCCAGCACCGGCTGCGCCAGCAACCCCCTGGCCCCGGTCCAGGGGCCGCGATCCAAGCGCAGTCGCGCGGGCTGACGTGCCGGGGAAAGCCTCTCCGGGCCCTGCGCTTCGCCTCCGCTCCTCCGCCCACGGAGGCTTTACAACCCCCTCCGGCTGCTTTCACAATTCACCACCGAGCCAGGCTCTTCCCAGTGACCCCAGGAAGCGATGTGGAGGGAGAGGGGGTGCTCAGGGAGAGAGGAACAGCTTGGGGGGTAGGGGAAGCGCTGGGAACAGGGCTGGTGTTCCCAAGTGCTGTGGCTGTGATAGGGGATCTGGCAGAGGCTACGGCCTGGACCATGGCACTGACACGCTGACAAACAGGAAGATCAGAGCTGCGGTATTGAAAAGCCTTTTCACAGCTACGAGTTCACGGCCCTGGCCCCTCGCTCCCCGGCGACAGGAAGCACAAGAGAGAGAAACCACAAGAAGAGAAGGTGACTTGGGTGCAGCGGCATGAGGGATACGCGGGGCAGGAGCATCCCTCCATCACCACAGCTGGACAGGAGCATACCTCCATCCCTGCAGCCGGGCAGTGCCAGGAGAAGGGCCACATACTCTATGCTTGCTGGTGCTCCCTCTGCCAGCCCTGTTCTGAGCCTGCCCACATCCAGATGTGCCAGCAGATCCTGGCAAGCCCCTTCCCCCATTTTGGAAGGGATGCGACAGCCTCCTGAAGGTGAAGGGGCAGAGGTGGTCGCATCCTTCCTGAAAGGCCACCCTGCCCTGGCTGCTCCATCTGGGTCCCATCTGCTGCTGCTGGTCCTGCCCCTTCCCCCAGCCCCAAACCCCGATGTATTTAAACACACATCAAAGGTGCCGGGTGGCCCCTGGGGAGCCCCGGCTGCAGCACGTTTTCTTCTATCAGTGAGAGCAGAGTGCAGCCAGCTCTGGCGCCGGGAAGAGTGGGAACATGCTGGCCTCATTGCCTGGGGAACACAATGAAGCGGGCAGCCAGGTGCTTTCTCCCTGGTTTCACTCTTTCATGGCATTTTGGAAGAGGCAGGGGGGCAGTTCTGCCCCCTAGCAAGCATACATGGGGCCTGAGTTGTCCTGCCAGGCATCACCTCTGTAGTGAGAGTGATGGTAGACAGACAGGTCCCCATGTAAAATGGCTTGGGGAGAGTGGAGAAATCCTTGCAGCAAACCCCATTGCACTGTCTGCATGTGCCAGAACTACCCGGACACAGGATCCACTCAGATTCACCCAACCAGGGAGGGGGATAGACCAAGCCCAGCACTAAAACCCCGGAGAAATCCCACGCATTCCTAATGACAACAGCAGCTGGATCTGAGGAGAACACTGCTGGAGGCGGCACTGCCAGAAGCATCTCCCCACGCTCGTGAGGACACACGGGTGCGCAGAAGCAGGGAGAAGGATGGCACGGCAGGGACACGCGTGTCTTGGTGGGCACATACCTGCTTGAACTGCTCCTCGTAGGTCCAGTCGCCATGGTCAGGTGCTGGTGGTGGGGGCTGAGCGTGGCCCAGGCTGGGGGGCAGCCGTTCCTGTCCCCCTGGCAGCCGTGGTGGCTCCCCCCGGTAGTGCTGGGGTGCTGGGGGCTTGCGGAGCAGCAAGGATCCCGCACCTGCCCGCACCGCCTCTGCTGAGCTGAGCCCTTCCTCTCCCATGTCTTCTTCTTCATCATAGTCTTCCTCTTCCTCCTCCTCTTCTTCTTCCTCTTCCTCCTCACCTAGGTCCTCTTCAAAGTCATCTTCATCCCATTTGCCCTTTCTGGAACCGGGGAGAGAGGAGATGTTTGGTCCCACGCTGGTTGCCGAGGCCCATCCCTCTCTCCTGCCCACCCCACAGGCCCAGCTGCGGAGGAGCTGGGACCACCCACCCAGCACACAGTACAGCCCAGTACAGCCCATTGGCAGGGGCAGCTCTGTGGGGCATGGCTGGCCCCCAGCATCTCTGGAGCAGCTCCATCACAGAGCTCTGCCAGATGGCTCCTGGCCTGGCCCTGCCCTGAGAGGATGCACACTGGAGGCAGCCGAGGGTCCTGCATAATTTAATGCCAGCCCGGGGTCCTCTGTCACAGCCCCACGTGGCTGCTGGGCAGAGATGGGATGTCATGCCAACCCAGCATGAGGAATCATGAGCCACAGAGCTGAGCTGCTGCTCTCAGCACCTCCTGCTCTGATATATCCCAACAGTTCTAATCCACCACCTGCCCCAAACCACAGGATCCCCACAGTCTCCCCAGCACACTGTGCCCAAACCCACTAGTGTCTGTGCCACTTCCCTGCCCCTTCCCCAAACCCATGAGAACTGCCCGAGTACTCACAGGTCCTCCTCCTCCTCGGAGCCCATCTCCTGCTGGTACCCGCCACCATCTTCCTCCTCCTCGCCGCGTTCCTCCTCTTCCTCCTCCTCGGAGGCCTGGCTCTCGTCCGACAGCCCCGGGCTGGGCGAGTGGCTGAGGCCAGCGGCAGCTGCCCGCATGGCAGCCAGGGCAGCCATCTGTGCCCGCTGGATGTGTGCGCTCTCAGGCTCCGCTCCCTCCTCCGAGGGCGCCGGGACTGGATCCTGCCCGCGGCCCCGGGCCGGGGTGCTGGCAGGGGGCTGCCCCGGGGGCTGCGAGGGCTGCACCGGGGGGGACGTGGAGCGCGGTGGCTGCTGCTCCTGCTGCCGCGCTTCCAGCGCCTGCTGCAGCCGCGCGCGCTGCTGCCGCTGCAGGTTCTCCATCACCGCCTGCAGCTTCATGG
>VXBI01000301.1:244939-266185 GCA_013397375.1 Toxostoma redivivum | reverse complement strand
CCACCTCCCGCGACGCCCGGGGTGGGGCTCCTGTGCTCCCGCCCCCGTGACGTCACTTCCCGCGGGCGGTGCCGGGCCCGGTACCGCCGGTGCGGACCGGGGGTGGAGGAGGCGGAAGGAGATTCTGGTCCCGGTCCTGGTTCTGGTCACCGTCCCGGTCCCCATCCCAGTCCCAGCGGGCCATGGTGGTGCTGCGGGGCGGCGCGGGCCCCGAGGAGCCGTTCCCGTGAGTGCGGGCCCGGGACCGGGCGGGCCGTGGGGCGGTTGGGCCGGGCCGGAGCCCCCCGGGCTGTCAGTGCGGGCGGGGAGCGGCGGCGGCGCCTCCCGGGACAGCCTGTCCCCAGCTCCCCGGCCCCGGGGCTGTGTCAGAGCGGAGCCCGGCACCGCGATAATGAGCCTTATAATTAGTGTTTATCCCGTCGAGGTCACGGTGCTCCCGGTCACCGGGGCTGGCGACCCCGGCCGGGGTCCCTCGTGGTGCCGCGGCTGGGCTGGAGCCCCCCGCTCCTGCACGGGTGTACCGGGGACTAGGGACCCTGACAGGTCTCTGACAGTTTCGGCTGTCCCGCGGCGACTTTGCTCTGCAGGTCCCTCCTGCGTTCTGCTGCCAAAGGGCAAATGACAGCAATAGGTCAGAAATCCCCCGGCAGAGAACAAGTTTCTCTTACAGGCACATTCCCTGCCTGGAAATGGGACGTGGAGGAGAAGCCACGAATCTGTCTGTGCTCCGGTGTCCCCGGAGCTGCCGGGCCCATTGCCCTGGGGTTATGGTTTGCTGTGGTCCCTCAGGAATGACCTCTCCTGGGGTCCCTTCTCAGCCTGACCCAGCTGGTCACAGGACCCTGACTCAAAGGCTACCGATGCTTGTCCGACACAGGTCACTCCCTCTGGGGGCAGTGGCCCGAGGTCACTGTCCCCTGTGAACCAGGTTGGCACTGGGCGGAGGTGGCAACGCCAGGGCAGACGTGGCAGTGCCGGGTGCCAGGGCAGCCACAAACAGCCCTGGAGATTTCAGGAAGAGAGTCGGCTGTGGCTCAGCCTGTTCCCCTCCCAGCCATGGGGCTCAGGGGGGTCCCGTGGTGTCCCGGGGGTGCTCCCACCCTACTGACACTGGTTTTTGGCATCCCTTTCTCGGGCTGTGCTGGTGAACCGTGCTGGCTCCAGGGAGTGCTGGGCTCACAGCTGTGTACTCAAACCCCCGAGCTGGGGCCAGCGTAAGGTGACTCCCTCTGTTTATTCAGGTTTTTGTAACCATCTTTGTATCACAACTTGATCCACCAGCCCTTGTTGCTCGCTGTGTCAGGTTGGGTTACTGCTCCGCACCCATCCTCTGGGCATTGCCTTGATACCTGAGTCTCTTTTATTCTTTCCAAGCACACCTTTGTCATGGTTTTCTCCCCAGCTTGGAAGGGGGGGGTTGTTTATTTACCCCCTCCCAACAGCCAAGACTGTATCACTGCCCTCATGCAGGCAAAGGGGAAAAAAAAATCAAGGTTTTGGCGAGGCTGAGCAGCTGGCTGTTGGCCCGGGCTGCAATCAGACAGCACAACCTGCTCTGCCCTGTGCCCAGATCAGCTCTGTCGGGACCTGATTGCAGGACTGGGGCTCCCATGAGCCCCAGAATGCTGGAAAGAAGGGGACACTGTGGGGACATGGCCCTGTGGATGGAGCAAGGTCGTGGTGCTGCCGTGGCAGTGGAAACAGTGGTCACTCTGGGCAGCTGTGCTGCAGCTCCTTTGTCCTGGATGGACAGTCCTGGGGTTTGTTTTGGGGATGTTGATTTTCTCCCCCACCTTCTGCTGCACTAAAGGAAACCCACACAACCCTGAGGGGAAGCTCCTTCGCAAGTGAAGGCAGTGAAATTTCCTGTCTTTGGTGTTTAGTAAACTTTGAAACCCAAGCAGCTGCGTTCAGCACCCAGCAAGCTGCTTGCTCGTCATGTGGCTTCATTTTCACATAAAATGCCTCAGTTTTATAGTAATTCCTAAGTTGTGCCTGTGACTAAGCAACACCCTGACCATGTTATGAACAGAGGCCAAGAGCCTTTTGGTGCCCTCAGGAGCTGGCAGTGCCATGGCCGGGGCAATGTTCCTGCTGCCCTCAATGAGGAATGGCAGGGCTGCTGCCAATCCAGTCAGGATGATGGTGAGTGTGAGGTGCAGCAGGGGCCCCGCAGGAATGGATCCATTGTTTTGCTTCATTAATTACCCAGGTTAATTACCTGGCCCTTCCAGTGTTGACACACAGCTGCTTTGAGCAGAGCCAGCCCTTGGAGGTGGCAGTGACCTGACGGGGACAGTCCCCATGGGAGGATGCGGTGCCAGTTGCAGTATCAACAGGACTGATGCTCTGATGCCCCATCTCCCCCTGTCCTCACGCTGCTGTAGCTGCCTCAGGCCCCTCAGGTGGGCTCATCTCTCCTGCTGTGTCCCTGCAGGAGGATCGAGGACTGCCTACCCCTGCTGGAGGACTCCCCGTCCAAGCGGTTCTCCCCGTCCAAGAGGAAGCAGTATTACATCAACAAGGCCATCCGCAACTCCGACCTCATCCCGAGGGCCAAGGGCCGCAAGAGCCTCCAGAGGCTGGAGAACAGTAAGGAGCTGGCCAGGGTCTCTTCCCCAGGGCAAGGACAACCTTGGCAAGCAGGGGTGTACTGGTCAAGGGAGCCTGTAAGGAGATCAGTTCTACTTCCCTTGCATTGAGTGACATATTAACAGATATTAACAGTAATAGACATGCAACTTTGCAGAACAGGGCTGCAATTGATTTTCTTTTATTACCACATGAACATGGATGTGAAGATTTTGAAGGAAAGTGTTGTATGAATTTATCTGATCATTCTGAATCCAGCCACAAAAGCATACAACTCAAGGAAGGTGTAGCAAAGATTAGAATTGGTGATGGAACTTGGTTAGATGATCTGTTTGATGGATTGAATTTAACATCATGAGTGAAAAGGCTTTTAAAAATGGGTTTGTACATTTTAGTTATCATAATAGTGGTGCTCATCATGGTGCCTTGTTTCCTCCAAGAGGCAAGGGGCCTCTCTGGAGCTGCTTCCTTCCCTCTCAGGCTCTGCTCTTCTCCCCAGCTCGCTACCTGATGACCCTTCTGGAGCAGGATGACTGTGGGAGCGATGAGGGAGAGCTCACCCACTCGGCCCCCCCCAGCATCTTCACCGAGGCCTGTAACAATGAGACCTATGTGGAGGTGGGTACTGGTTTGGGGCTCACTGGGGGGCCCTCGCATGGCATGACATGCTTGTACTTAATTTCTCCATCCCTCTGCCTCCCTGGCCTGAGCTGGTGTCAGGCTGGGGTCTGTGGGATCTGCTGTGTGCCGGGGGGTGATGGGGTCCTGGGGCCCCCAGTCCATGGGTGGGGCAGATCCTCTCATGAGGAGTTGTGCCTGCAGAGCAGCGGGTGCCTGGTGAGCTGCAGCACTTCCTCTGGCACAAGCCCCTTGCCAAACCCCCGTTGCCTCATGCTGGCCCTGTAACCAAGTGTTTTGAAATGTGGCCTCTCCCTGGTGCAGTGCTCAGGGCCATCCCTGGGGACAAGTGGGTGAGGAAGGAGCTCAGTGGGAACTGCCAGGTGCTCCCCACAGACCTCTGTAGTGGGGCTTGGTGGCTTCTCTTGTCAGATCTGGAACGACTTCATGAACCGGTCGGGAGAAGAGCAGGAGCGGGTCCTGCTCTACCTGGAGGAGGAGGCCAGGAAGAAGCACAGGAGGAAGCTGCCTGTCAAGAATGAAGACAAGTGGAAAGGTGCTGGGAGGGGATGCAGGGTGGGGACAGCCTCTCCCTTTCCTTCCTTGTGTACATTCTGGGAAGGGTGACCTTCCTTGAGGGTGCACCCACTCCCTGTTAATGGTGGGGCCAGGGGATGCCTGAGCCCACCCCATGGGTGTAGCAGTGGGGGGGGTTATGCCTGCAGACCTCCACCATGGACCAGGGAGGGGTTTTGGGAACCAGAAGTGTCTGTGGGGCAACGTCCACAGCAGCCGTCCTCCAATGTCACACCCTCAAATCTCTGCACCCCCAAAACTCCTGTGCTGGGGAGGGTGTTGTTGTGAAAGGGGTGGCCAGGGAGCCCTGTGGAGAAGCTAAGGGGACACTGGGTCCTCCTGAAAGGTGACACTGCGGGCTCTGGAGCTGTGAGCTGTGTGTGAATCCCTTCTCCCTTCTCCAGAACTCCCAGCCTACACACCCCAGGAGTGCTTCCAGCGCATCAGCCGCCGCCTGCGCGCCACCCTGAAGCGGGGCCGGATCCCCATGGTGAGCTGGGGGCCTGGGACAGCAGGGCTGGGGCTGGCAGGGGTCACTCCACAGCCACGCCCCCAGAGCTGTGCCCTGACCTTGTGCAGGGCAGTGCCAAATTTCAGAGGAGCTCCTGGGAACGTGCTCTGGTGCTCGAGTGATCCTGCAGTGGTGGCTGCTTGCACACAGACATCCCGCTCCTGGCAGATGGGTTTTCCTAGCTCAGTTCAGATTTTTCTGGCAGTTAGAGGGCTTTTTTTAGTGGTTGTTTCCAGTCTCTGTGCAATGAGCAGCAGGTGACAGGTGAAACCAGGCATTTTTGTGCATGGGGATAGCAGTGGAGCATTTGGGGTGTTCACAGTGGCCCACACAAGGCTATGTGGGAAAACTCCAATGTATTTTGAAAGGGGATAAAAGTGCTGAGCAGGAAGGAGAGAGGTGAGTGCAGCCCTGCACTGCCTGCCTAGACACTTGCTCTACCAGCCCTGGGGATGCTGACTCCCTGCTCCCTCTGCTCTGTGGGGCTCTGTTTGTTTTCCTGGTGCTAATTAGAGCCTCTAAATGCAGCCTAGGCTCCTCCTGCCCACTGGCTTGTTTGCCCTCAAATGAGACGCGTGTGCTGCTCGTCTCTGGGGTCACAGTGCTCTGGAGACCAGCAGAGCACTGAGCTTTGACTGTTGGGAGGCACGAGGCTCCCCTGGCTGCTGTGAGCACAAGGGACAGTGCCAGCCCTTGGCACACACAGTGTGGAGTTGGCAGAAGCTGCATCCTTCTCTGCCTTGGGGGTGGGAGATGGGAGATGTCTCCTCTCCCTGCTGTCTCCCATCCAGATAACTTGCCCAGGAGCTGCTGGCAGTAAGTCCTGGGGAGTCAGTTGTGCCAGGGCTGTGCCCACCATTGCCTCTTCCTGCTGAGCCCCTGCCTCTCTTCACAGGGAACGCTGGAGGGGCTGGAGGAGGAGCTGCTGGCCTTCTTTTCTGTCACCCCCCACTCCGTCTACACAGCACTGATGGACAACAGGTATTTCCCTATCTGAGTGTCCTGGGCTCTGGGGTTCCCTGTGCCCCAGGACTGCCCCAGGCTGCACAGGAGATGCCTTGGCCTCCCCTCAGCTGGGCCTGGGTCTCCACCTGGGGACACCTATCTGGCCTGGTCCCCGTGGTGCCTCTGGGGGAGGGATGCACCTGGGGATCCCTGCACAGGGGCTTGTGGCACTTTGTGCTCCCCATCTGCTCTGTGGGTCCCTGGGAGGATGGAGGGCAGAGCAGCCCGTGGGACACGCTGGTCAGAGATACCTTGGCTCTAACCCTGTCCCCTCTCCCCCAGCTTTGAGCGGCTCCTGCTCCACGCACTCTGCCAGTACATGGATCTCGTCTCTGCCAGTAAGAGCCGCGTGTCTGCTTGTTTTTAGTTTTGATTTTGTTTTTGTTTTTCCCCTTCCCTCCATCACTATCTCTCCTCTCCAGCTCAGCCTTTTCCTCCGGCCCCACCTCGCCCTGGGGCTCACAGATAACCCCGTGGTTCCCACCCCTCCCGTTTCCTCCCCGCCGCTGCCCGAAGCTCCCTGGGCAGCCCCGGCCGTGGTCACCAGCGCTGGCTGCAGCCGCACAACCAGGGATCGGCCAGACCCAGCTCTGACGGGAAATTTGGGTGGTCCAAAGCAAGAATCTGCTCTCGAGGTTCCCTCTCCTGCAACTTCTTCCTCCTCCCAAGGAGCAGCCGTGCTCTCGCACTGCCCTGGGCGTCCCCAGAAGGTTTTGTTGCCAAGGCAGGGAAGGCATCAGGCTCCATCCCTCCAGAGGAGGCTCCTCTGCCGAGCGTTTCTTTAGGAGCCGCTTGTGGCAAACAGCCTGAGAGCGATAATGATGGGGAGCGAGCCCGTGGTGTCGGCAGAGACTCGGCTGGGGACAGAGGGGACACAGCACGGGGGAGCCTGTGCTCACCACGGGCCCCAGGGAGGAGGAGAGGGCGGTGGCTGGGCTGGGAGCGCCGTGTTGGAGACCCCCGAGGCGGGGAACAGGGGTGTGCTGACCACTCCATCCCACTCGCAGGTTCGGACATCGAAGGGAAACGTCAGATGAAAGTGAGCAACAAACACCGCGTGTTCCTGCCCCCCGAGCTGCTGCTCTCAGACTACCTGGGGCAGATGAGCTGATGCCCCGACAGCTGCCCAACCCCTCCTGTGTCCGCTGCAGCCTCTCCCGGCCCTGCAGCCCTTGGACCCTCGGCCCTTCCCCTGCTCCGGTGCCCAGCAGGGCAGAGCCGAGGGCTTGTGGCTGTGCCCTGCCCGAGGAGCAGGTGCCTCTCGCCCGCCCCGCTCCCCGCGCAGCCCTCCTGGAACTGTTTATGCGTCTATTTATAACCCAGGTGTTTTTAAAAATAATCAGGCGGGGCCAGCCCCCCTCTGGCGCTGACGCTCGTGGGGTGATTTCGGTCCAGATTTTTCTGCGGTGAAACAGCTCCTGGCGGCTGCTGAGCAATCGCTGAGCCGGCGGAAGAGCCTGGGGGCTGCCGCGTTCCGGCACCCGCAGCCCCGCGCCCACGAGGTGTCCAGGGGGGCTCGGCCCCCTCGGGCAGGGCGGGGTGTGGGCAGCTCCGGGTACTTTTGCCCCACACCCTGTGCTCTGCCCGCACGACAGGGCTGTTTTTAAGTGTAATATAGCTTGTGTTTTTTATCACGTGTGTGTATATTTACATGAGTGTGTGTGTGCGTGCGTGCTGGAGGGGTGCAGCCGCCTTCGAGGCTCTCTCTGCTTGTCCACAGCTGTCATGGGGGCAGACGGGGCATTTTGGGGGTCTCTCCGTGTGCCCTCTGTGTCCCTGACATGTGCCAAGGGTTGCTCGCAGGGTGTGCCCTGGGGGCTCTTCGTTGGTTGCTCTGTCCCATGATGACACCGACTGCCATTAACCGTGGGGACCCCCAGACCCAGGGGAGCCCCTCACGCCTCCTTTGCTGGTGTGACTCTGGTACGGGTGCGTTCAAGAAAAATAAAGACGGTGCTCCCCTGCTCCGGCTCTGTGTCTCTCTCTTTCCATGGGAACGGGGAGGTGTTCGGGGGGTCGCGGAGCAGCCGGTTCGGCACGAGCTGCAAAAAGTGGGTGTGGAGAGGTGCGAAAAATATGGAACGCTTCACGAATTTGCGTGTCATCCTTGCGCAGGGGCCATGCTAATCTTCTCTGTATCGTTCCAATTTTAGTATATGTGCTGCCGAAGCGAGCACGAATCTTTGGTCTCCCACAGAGCTATTTAAAGGCTTAGAAAGGCAATATAGTAATGATAGGGTGATGAGACAATCGTTCAACATTGACCGTAGAATGAGCTTCACACATTTTTGTCAGTCTTTTAACCCCTCATTTCCTCGGATTTATCCCAAAATATACAAAATCCGCCGAGTATTTTTGCTATGTTTGCCCTGTGGGTTCTGGGTAGCTTATTATGCTAATTAGAGCCACTGGCTGGCCCTCTGAGGGTGTCCGCGGCAGTGCCTGAGGGCGCAGCGCAGGCGCAGGACGGGCAGCCCGCGGAGGCGCCGGGGTCCTGGGGAGCGGCGGGAGGCGGCNGTCCGTCCTCGGGACCCTCCCACCCACACTCTCCACCCGCCGTAGGGTCGGTACCCGCTGCTCGCTCCCTCCGCCACCACCCGGGTCTCTCCCGGTGCGGGGCTGTTTCCACCCGTGTCCCGGGGGCTGTCCTCTCCCCATGGTCCCTGGGGCTGGGGTCCCTGCGAACCGTGCGTGCTGTTCGTATTGTGACTGGCTTTGTGTCGCCCCCTGGCAGGACTGAGGCTGTCCCGTGTCCCCTCCGGGGCCGGGCCGGCGGGATGGACCTGGCGTACGTGTGCGAGTGGGAGAAGAAGCCCAAGAGCAACCACTGCCCTTCCATCCCTCTCGTGTGCGCCTGGTCCTGCCGCAACCTCATCGCCTTCACCACCGACCTCCGCAATGAGGAGGAGAAAGGTACCGCGAGCCCGTTGGGAAATCTCTCCTGCAAGCTCCCGGTGCTCTTGGGGAAGTTCAGGATCCGCTGGGCCGGAGCTCTGCCCTGCCCCTGACAGCTGCCGGCTGCTGCTCCTCCTTTTCCTTCCATCCCTCAGTGGCAGTGTCTAACACGCATTTGTTCCCGGGGTTCCCCTAAGCCAGGACTGACTTCCCTAAACCAGGATCAGGCCCACATTGGTGTCTGGCCCATCACTGAGCTCCCAGCACAGTTGATACGCTACTCCAGATAATTTCTATAAAATATGTTATGTTTTCCCTGTGTTAGCTGAGGCTCTGAGGCTCAGAAACAGTGACAAGGGACAGGGAGTCACTTCTCTGTCCATGCAGATCTCACCCACATGGTCCATATCATTGACACCGAGCACCCCTGGGACGTCTACTCTGTCAACTCGGGCCACACTGAAGTCATCACGTGTTTGGAGTGGGATCAGTCAGGTCGGTTGGGATCCCTCATTGTCACCATGTCCCTCTCATGCTGTGCATGTCCCAAAGTGATGGGGTGCAATTCCTTGTGGGGATTTTGCTGTTCCCCCTGCTCTCATGCAGTGTCGTTGTCACAGGCTCCAGGCTGCTCTCGGCAGATGCTGATGGCCACATCAAGTGCTGGAGCATGACAGATCACCTGGCCAACAGCTGGGAGAACACGGTGGGCAGCGTGGTGGAGGGAGACCCGGTGGTGGCCCTGTCCTGGCTGCACAACGGCGTCAAGCTGGCACTGCATGTGGAGAAGGTTTGTCTCAGCTTTGTGAAGGATCTGGGCTGCAACTCTGGCTCAGGTCTTGGCAAAGAACTCAGGATCCTGCCTGTGTTCTCTGTGTTTTCTGGGCTCTCTTGTGACCTTGGGGAGTTTTTCCAGTCAAAGAGAAGTCAGATTCCTGGTTCCTGCTGAATTCCAAGGGGTGTTGGAGCCTTGTTTCTCTTGGTGTTTCAAATGTGTTTCCCCTTAGTCTGGAACCTCAGTTCTAGGCAGGAACATGGAGATAGAGCAGTTCTTTCCTTGCCAGTGGGAATTCAGAGGAAATGCATTTGGGGTGCCAAGGTTTGATCCAGGGATTTGGACACAGAGATGAGCTCCTTGTTCAGAAATGTGTGTGATTCTGCAGACTCTGAAAGCCCAAAGCTGCCAAGCACAAGTTCCCTGTTTGTGTTTTTTTTAACTCCTGGGATGTCCCACATAAATCCTGCCCCTCTCCCATGGGAAGTGCTCCACAGGCACAAATTTTGGGTGCAAACACCTAGATTTTGTTGACCTTTTGTTACAGTCTGGAGCCTCGAACTTCGGTGAGAAGTTTTCCCGGGTGAAATTCTCTCCATCGCTGACGCTGTTTGGTGGGAAGCCCATGGAGGGCTGGATTGCAGTGACCATCAGCGGGCTGGTCACCGTGTCCCTCCTCAAGCCCAACGGGCAGGTGCTGACAGCCACCGAGAGCCTGTGCCGCCTCCGCTGCCGCGTGGCCTTGGCCGACGTCGCCTTCACAGGCGGGGGCAACATCGTGGTGGCCACATCTGATGGCAGCAGCACGTCCCCCGTGCAGTTCTACAAGGTCTGTGTCAGCGTGGTGAACGAGAAGTGCAAGATCGACACCGAGATCCTGCCATCCCTCTTCATGCGCTGCACCACGGACCCCGCACGCAAGGACAAGTACCCAGCCATCACCCACCTGAAATTCCTGGCTCGGGACATGTCAGAGCAGGTGGGCAGCTGCTCTTTGCTCCACCTGGCCTTCCTTGGAAGAAGGTCTGGAGGTGACCAGCATCTCCTGCAATACCCTTGGCATTCCTAGTTGCACTTCTGGGGGGAATGAGTGACCTCACCATCACCTCCCACTTGATCCTCTGCACTTTTGCTGGTGGAGCATGACCTGAGTGGGAGCAGGACCCTGGAAATGGAGGGTGGGAATGACCAGGGCAGTATCCTCCCTATTGTGACGCTTGTGGTGGGGGGCTCTGTTCTGCAGGTGCTGCTTTGTGCTTCCAACCAAAACAACAGCATTGTGGAGTGCTGGTCCCTTAGGAAGGAGGGCCTGCCTGTCAACAACATCTTCCAGCAAATTTCTCCCGTGGGTAAGTGTCTGCACCAGATACTCTCAAGAAGAGGAGCTTGTTCTGAGGGAAAAAGCAGCTCAGTTTCTCACATTCATTATCCCATATATGGGACTATTCAGGATCGCATGTTTATTTTCAGGTGTTCTCAGTCCATTCTGTTTGCATCATAGGCAGCAACTTGCTGTTTCCAGGAAGGGGTTTAGTTGTTACTTTCACTTCTTAAAAGACATTTTCTGTGTTTTGCTGCACAGCCGCCCTTCCTGCTGCCAGTGGAGCAAAGGTTCCCAAAGGACCAGGATTGCGCAGCAGAGCTGGATTAATCCCCTGACCTGGCTGCCTGGGCTCCACCTGATCTCAGATAGAGCTGAATTAATCGGGGCAGTTTGTTTGGTGAAATATAAAGGATTATTGTATATAAGGATCTTAATCACCCTCAGCAGGGCTTCCCATCAAAAGAGATTTAGCAAAACATGTTGTTTATATAATTCAGGAGAAAAATAGGGAAATATGAGGGAAACATATGGGAAATACACCAGTGCCTGATTTGTGATCCTGCTTGGGGGAGTGTGGGCAGAAATGGGGGATGGATTTTCTGATCTCTCTGGGACAAAATTCTCACTCATTTGCTCATTTTCCCAAGTGGGAGACAAGCAGCCCATGATCCTGAAGTGGCGGATCCTGTCTGCCACCAACGACCTGGACCGGGTGTCGGCTGTGGCACTGCCAAAGCTGCCAATCTCCCTGACCAACACCGATCTGAAGGTGGCAAATGACACCAAGTTCTTCCCTGGGCTGGGTGAGGAGTTCCTGTTGTCTTGGTCCTAAACATGTGGCTTTTGCCTGAAATTTTACCACCTGAGCTGTAGCTGAAGTAAAGCACGTGGAATGCTGAAGGAAAAGTTTCAAACAGGATGTCTTCCCAGCCATCCTTTTGTGTTCCTGTTGTGGGAAGAGGCTGTGAAATGCTGACTGTGAGCCCTCAGCCCTTTGGCTTATCCGTGGGCCTCAGTGGTGGCCACTGCTTTGAGCAAGCGCTCTGCCACACTGGGAGGAGCTGATTCAAAACGTATTAAATCATAATGAGGGCATTGCAAAGACTTAGAAGCTGTTTTTAAAACAATTAACTGTAGGAAAATTAAAAGTTAATGTTGATATTTTAATAAGTGTCCACTGATATTTGAGTTATAACAAATTGTTAAATGTAAGTTCTATCTATTCAAATCAGATATAAAATGTTTTGTACCCTCATTATAATTCCAGCATAAAATAGATCTTTTTAACAACAATGCAGAAGGTAAACACCTTTAGCTTTACATACAAGAACTGTGAAAATGGAGTTGAATCTGATGTCACATTTGCTTGTCTCCTGTCCCCAGGCCTGGCCTTGGCTTTCCATGATGGCAGTGTCCACATCGTGCACCGGCTGTCCCTGCAGATGATGGCCGTGTTCTACGGCTCCTCCTCCCAGCGCCCCGTGGATGAACCAGCCCTGAAGCGCCCTCGCACCGCAGGGCCCCTGGTGCACTTCAAGGCCATGCAGCTCTCCTGGACATCGCTGGCCCTGTGTGGCGTGGACAGTCACGGGAAGGTTGGTGCTCTCTTATGATAGGGTTGTTTCTCACCCAGGTTCTCTGAGGGTTGATGGGTTGCTCAGAAAACACTGGGAATTTCAGCTGTGAGATCTGTACTGGAAAGGGATGTATCCCATCAGTGCAGAAACTGTCACTAGGTCAAGACTGAGCTTTACTGGGCCCCATGTTGTGTTGTAGCTTTGTGGGATGATTTTAAGCCCTCTCCTGAAGCCAGTTTCCCTTTGGTTCTTCCCTTAAAGCTGAGCATGCTCCGCATTTCCCCCTCCATGGGCCACGTGCTGGACATGAACATGTCCCTGCGGCACTTGCTGTTCCTGTTGGAGTACTGCATGGTGACAGGCTATGACTGGTGGGACATCCTGCTCCACGTCCAGCCCAGCATGGTGCAGAACCTGGTGGAGAAGCTGCATGAGGAGTACATGCGTCAGAACGCGGCCCTGCAGCAGGTGGGAGCTCTGGGCTCACTCTCAGGTGGGAATTGGGGCATTCAGGGACTTGGAGTGGGGAGCAGCCAGTGCCAGTCCTCAGGACTTTGGTGGCTCTGCGTGGCTGTGCTCTCTGAGTGCCTGGCTCAGGCAGTGATGGAGCTGGGAAGAGCTGCAGTGTCACTTTCACTGATATCAGTGGGGTCTCTACCTGTTAGAAACTTGGGGTGAGATGGTGAAGTCTATTTTTGGCAGATCTGAGAACAGCAGCACGTGCCCAGCACAGTGCTCACGTGCACAGCGTTCACTGTTCCTGTCACTCCTGCAGCAGAAAGGGAGAGCAGAGAATAAAGCAGCAGCAGCAGCTTTAATGAGCTTATGCTAATTCCTGCCTCTCCTTATGCCTTTTGCTGCATTTCCCTGTGGCTCAGGTGCTCTCCACACGCATCGTTGCCATGAAGGCATCGCTGTGCAAGCTCTCCTCCAGCACCATTGCCCGTGTGTGTGACTACCATGCCAAGCTCTTCCTCATTGCCATCAGCTGCACCCTGAAGTCACTGCTGCGTCCACACTTCCTCAACACCCCTGACAAGAGCCCCGGGGACCGGCTCACTGAGATCTGCTCCAAGATCACGGATGTAGGTACTGACTGCTCACAGCATCCTGGGTTTGGGATTGTATTGCTCCCTATGGTGTCACAAACTCCTGGGTTTGAGGAGGAGGACAAGGGTGACCTCTGCAGGGAGAGTGTGAGGTTTGGATCCATTTTCCTGAGCCAGGCAATGTCTTGCTTCTCTTCCAGATATTGACAAGGTGATGATTAACCTGAAGACAGAAGAGTTTGTCCTGGAGATGACCACGTTGCAGTCCCTGCAGCAGCTCATCCAGTGGGTGGGGGATTTTGTGCTCTACCTGCTGGCCAGCCTTCCCAACCAGGTGAGATCTGGAGTGCATGCCTAGAGGACACAAACACCCGTGGGCAGTGCTGGAGAACTAGCCAGGGCACACAGGGCCCTGTCAACACAGGCACTGGGGAGGAGTAAGGAACAACAGAATTAGGGAATGGCCCTTTCCATGCCTGTGTGAGTCTGGTGACCAGCATGGTACCTGAGGGATTTGAGGGCACTCCTCTTGCAGCTGTGCAGAGGTGTCACCTTCAGGTGACCCTCTACCATCTCCAGCAGCGGGTTCCATAGGGTGTGTGCTGCTGGAAGCAGGAACTGTTTGGATGCAGTGTGGTGGCTGGGGGTGGTGTGACCCCACTCAGGCTGGTGTGACACCCCCACCCACGCCCCTGTCCCCCCGCAGGGCTCCCCAGTGCGCCCTGGCCACAGCTTCCTGCGTGACGGCGCGTCCCTTGGCATGTTCCGGGAGCTCATGGTGGTCATCCGCATCTGGGGGCTGCTGAAGCCCAGCTGCCTCCCCGTGTACACAGCAACCTCGGACACCCAGGACAGCATGTCCCTGCTCTTCCGGCTCCTGACCAAGCTGTGGCTGTGCTGTGAGTGTGGCCTGTTCCCTGAACAGTAATTCCTGCAGCAATGGGGTGGGACGTGACTCTGAGGGGGTCTGGCACATTGAGAAAGGGCAAATGCAGCTGCCAAGGTTATTGTTTTCCAGGCTGAGTTGGCAGTGGAGGAGGAGGCTGCACGCAACTCTCTGGAGCTCTCAGGGAGAAATTTAAAGGTCACAGGGTTCTTTCCTGCATTTCCCACACAGGTCGTGAGGAAAATCACATCACGGAGCCCGATGATGCCCTGATCGACGAGTGCTGCCTCCTGCCCAGCCAGCTGCTCATTCCCAACATTGACTGGCTGCCCATCAACGATGGCATCATCAGCAAGCTGCAGAACAAGCAGCTGGTCCGGCTGCAGTTTGGGAAGGCTCCTGGGCTCGTTGGCCACACTGTCTCATCCCAGTTCGATGCCTTTGTCAGGTAAAAACCCCTGGAAGAGTCAATGCCATGGTGAGAAAGAATTTTGGCAGCTCTGAGGTTTGGCTTGTCTCCTTGCTGCTGTGCCCCAAGAGCAGTTTGTCCTCCTGCTTGAATCCATTTGTCAGCTTGTGATGGGCTGGGAATTTTAAGTACTGAAAAGTGAAGCAAATGAAGGGAAAAACCCCATTAATTAATGTGATTAATTGTATCATTGTGACAATGAATCTCGTGGCACTGGGTGGGCAAGCGAGCAGAGCCTCTGCCATGTTGGCCAGTGAGATGCAGCTCCCTATCCTGGGAGCAGCTCATGGAAAGTGACACTCTAGGAAAGTCCTGTTCTCCCTCCCCAGGGCCCCTGGACAGCCCAAAATTGACCACCTGAGACGGCTGCACCTGGGTGCGTACCCAACAGAGGAATGCAAGTCGTGTACCAGGTAAGTGACACCTGCAGTGGAGCTTGGGCAGGACTTGGACTGTCCTGTGTCCTTCAGGAGCTCTCTTAGGCTGATTGGGGCTGTGGTTAAGGTATCCCCAACCTGGGATACCCACATCATTGTCAGAGTGGCACTGTTGCAGCCTGGGCCTTGGGTTAAAAATCAAACAGATCAGATAAAGCTCCTAAAGTAATACGGCCTGAAAGAGACCCTACAGCAACTCCTTTATGTGCTGCCCAGTTCTGTGGGTCTGGTCATTAAAGCACCTGTGTGGTCATAGCAGGGCTGGAGGGACGAATCACCTCACTGCCCCTGCTCCCATTTTGGGGTCATCTTTCCACCAGGCTTTCATTTCGTGCTGCCCTACTCATACACCCTCATGGGAGAGCCTGGATTTCAGGATAATGGCTCAGGGAACAAATATCCATCTAAGTCATGTGATTGAATTAGCTTTAATTACTGATTTTAATAGAAAGCCTCTGTAGCAGATCATTTTTGTGAGATGACTGTCAGTTGTTTCATGTATAAACAGCAGCTGGGGCTGTTCCTTGCCAGGCTCCAGCTCCAGCAGAGTCCTCAGCGGGATTGTTGCTCGCTGGTTTCAGCTGGTTTTGGTGCTCACAAGTGTCATCTGCAGATGACAGGAGCTGGTTTCCCCCACGGATACCCAGATCCCTGTGTGATCCATGCAGTACCCCAGCAGTGCTGGCTCTGCCTTGCTCCCTGGGCTGACTGCACCCTCCATGTCCCCCCAGGTGTGGCTGTGTCACCATGCTGAAGTCACCCAACAAGGTGACAGCAGTGAAGCAGTGGGAGCAGCGCTGGATCAAGAACTGCCTGTGTGGGGGGCTGTGGAGGAAGATGCCCCTCAGCTACTCCTGAGCCCTTCCTGGGGTGCAGTGGGGGCCAAGAGCTGCACGGGGCTCCCTTCACAGAGGTTTTGGGACAAGGGAATGGCAGCTCCTCTCCCTCATGCTGGAAAAGCTGCTGGTGCTCGTCCTTGGCTGAGCTATGCTGGAAAACAGAGCTGAGGGAGCTCTGCCTTTTTTACCAGGGAAGAGCTGGAAAGGAATGCCAGAGGTTTCCCCATCATTTGGGGCCCAGGAGGGGGGAGCCTGGCTTTGTTCTGGGGCTGTGCCAGCAGAGCAGCGACATCCTGGCTTCTGCCCTGGCCTGGGCAGAGAGTGGTGATGGGGCAGCTGGTGAGGAACAAAGTCCCAGATGAGGGGAACACAGCTGGTACTTCACATCCATCCTGTGCCTCTGGCTGCTTGGGAAGTGCCACATGGGCTGGACACTCCTGATCCCTCAGCAAACTTGTCCCTGAGACAGGAGTTGGCTCCTTTGTGCCCATCAGTGTTGGATGGGAGCAGGAATATGAGTGCTGCTGCCTGGAGTGAACCTTCCCCTTGCCTCTTGCTGTTGTAAATAAAAATTCTCCTGATTTTGTACAGAACCATGTGTTTTGTTTCTGTGGTGTGACGTGGCTGCCCAGCATGGGGCCAGGGCAGTGAAGCCACAGGAGGGCTGCCAGAGCATCTGTCAGGAAAGGAACCACCATTGGAAAAAGGGAAAGGGGAAATGGATGTTTTCAAGGTTCACTTTATAGACACTCGAGGAAAAAAGCATCAAATCCTTGGGGTTGTGTAAGCCTGCAGCTTCAGCAAAGTTGGACACTTGAGCTTGTCAGAGGAAGAGCATTCCTGGTGCAGCCAAAAATCTGAACTTTCAGACTTTTGCCCTTCCTTGCCCTCAGCTGCTGCTGCCCCGGGCAGGAAATCACAACCTCCTGGAGCCAGCATGGCTGTGCCTGTGGAGCCCCAGCCCTCTGGGGGTGACCTGGGCCCACTCCTCTCCCACGGGTCCTTCAGCTCTTAGGGAGAAAAGCCTGGAGCCTGCCTTCTGCTGCTGCATCCCAGCCAGCAATTCCAGGTCCCCACAGACCATTTAAGAGAGGGAGTGAGCCAGTCTTAGTACATTCCTTTCCCTCTGGAACCATGATTTGATTGTTCTTGAGAGCTGGAGCTGGTGATAGAGTTCATCCCTCGACTCCAGCGAATGTTTTGCTGCACAGAGCTGTAAGAGCTGTACAGACCTCTCCCCCTCTCTGCTCTGCTGGTAATTAGGGACAATCAAATGGCTAATTAGGAAACTGCACCTTATTAAGGCTTTTTTCCCCTGTAAGTAAAATTTAAACTGGGCCCTCTGTGAGCTCCTTATAGAACAGGTTTGGGGTTATTTAATGTTTGATTTGGAACAGAGAACAGCAGGGGGATGGAGACACATTTGTGTCCCCCTTAGCTCCCTGATGATCGCGGAGCTCCTGAGATGGGACTGGAAGGGTCTGGCAGTGCCCTGGGATGTGCTGCTGCCCTGTTCCCATCTCTTGTGCCTTGGCCCTGTTCCCTCCAAAGATACAGCAGTGGGAGAGCAGGGGTCTGGGGTGACCAGGGTTGTGATGGGAAAATGGGGGCTCTGCCCTGCCCCTTGGCTCATGGGACAAGAGGGTCTCAGTGAGAATCCTGCTGGGCTCCAGCACGGACCCCACTGTGGGAGCCAGAGCTGCCACTGCCATATCAGCAACAGGCACATTCTACTTTCCCAAAATACTCACACAATGACCCTGCGGGAGGTCCCAGATCTCAATCATATTGTGGCCACACTGCAGGATGTGTCCCCTGCCCCCACCCGAGGCCTCACTGTTCCCAAGGGCGCAACCTCAGCATCTCCCACCCCATGTGTAGCTCCCCCATGGACAGAGGCTCCTGCACAGACCCCCCCAGCTCCCTCCTTCACCCCACTCCTCCAGCCCAGCAGCTCTGCAGGAATCATCATCACTTTATTGCAGCAGTCGCAGGCAGCATTCTGGGCACCTTCAGCAAAGCCTGTTGAGGGCTGTGACCCCAAATTCTCCCCCACCTGGGCCCTGTGCTTTGTGAGAGGGGGGCCAGGGACCCCCTTCCTTGTTTCCTCACCAGTCCCCTGGCCCAGCCCTCCTCCTGGCTTGTGGGGACGCTTTGGCAGCAGGGTGGGCAGCAGTGGGAGCCCGTGGCACACAGTGGGGCAGCACTGTGAGTGCTCTGGCCATGCTGGCAGCAGCAAGCCGTGGCATGGAGCAGGTCCTTGCAGTGCCCTCAGCGAGTATCCCCCTCCCCATCCGCCGAGGCCATGACACTGTCGATCCAGGCGGCGTACGGGGCGATGCGGGTGTAGATCGCCGGTTTCTTGTAGTTGCCACAGACACGGGAGCCGGCTGTGACCACCCCCTCGGCCACCCCGCCACAGACCAGGGGGCCACCGGAGTCTCCCTGCAGAACCAGACCTCATCAGCACAGCCAAGGGTTTGCTAGGACACCCCAGCCCATATCCCACCCCTCATTCCTGCCTCCAAGCTCCTGTGAGCTGCTCTGCAGCGGCCAGCACAGGGGGCACTCACCCCGGGGATGTTGTCCCCTCCTGCTTCACAGCCCCTCGCCTCTCCCAGGCTCTGGGCATTGTGCCCTCTCGCCCCCTCCCAGCCCTCCGTGGATCCGTGGTGGGTGTGTGGTACCTTGCAGGTGTCCTTCCTGCGGGAGTCGGTGCACATCATGTTCTGGGTGATGGTACCGTCGTGGCGTGTGCGATGGTTGCAGACGTCGCGGCTGATCACCGGCCGCTGCACCTGCTGCAGCTTGTCCGGCCGGCGGCCGCTGTGGTCGATGGTGCCCCATCCTGCCACCTCGCACACCGTGTCGGCCGCCACGTCCCTGTCCTCCCGCTGGAAGGGCAGCACCCCCACGTCCCTGTTCAGCTCTGCTTTCTCCTCCAGCTGCCACAAAGCAAGAGGGGACCCAGGTCACAGGGGCAGCCTTGCCCAGGACCCAGCAGGGCACAGTGAGCCCAGTTCTGGTACTGAGACCACACTCAGGGCTTCCCCTCCTGATTGGAGCCCCAGGCTGCAGCCAGAGACCAGAGCCGGAGCTTCGAGGAAGATGGAGGCAATTGGACATAGCTCAAAGGTCTTTGGTGGGGGAAGCAGGGATGGTCCCATGGGACAGGGAGGGATGGACAGAGGAATCAGGCCCAGCCTGACCATGAGGATTTCCTCTGGCCAGTCAGTGACCCTGCAAAGTCCCAAGGGACAGTGGGATTTTCAAGAACGTGGCTGTGCCTGGTGGGAAGGAGGGTCCCATCAGCTGCCAGCCCACCTGGAGGAGGAGGAGGTCATCCTTGTTGTTGTGGATGTTGCTGCCAGGGTGGGGGAACTGAGCGCGCACTTGGTACAGGCGTTTGTGGGGCTCCGGTTCCGTCAGCGAGTGGGCACCCAGCAGCACCTGGAAGAGTTTGCCATCCCTGGAAGAGAGTTAGAGACAAAGAGCCAGGGGTGTCACTGCACCCAGCCATGGAAATGTGGTGCTGTGGGGGGTTGGAGAGCCCACTAGGGAGCTATGGGAGGTCCTACAGCTCCTACAGCCACTGCCCAGTCCTCTCTGCAGGTGGGAGCTGAGTCCCATGCTCTGACACTGGAGGCTCTGGAGTGGGATTTAGCCAGACTCCAGCAGCCCCCCCAGCCAAGCACTGACCCCCACACACACTCACGTCTCCTCAGTGCAGTGGGCAGCGCTCAGCACCCACTGCTCGGCGATGAGGAAGCCCCCACAGACGTGCTGCCCGTCCAGCTGCAGCGAGGCCATGTACGGCTTCAGGTGGGGCCTGGCCTCGGAGCCCCTCAGGATCCGTCCCCGGGGCTGCCCTGCAGGAGAGTGGCTGGGTCAGCTGAGGGCCACAGGGCAGTGTCACTCCCATGGTCCCTTCCTGGGATCCCTGTACCCCTCCTTGTGGGCTGCACCAGCACCTGGCTGCAGGTGGACGCAGGAACTGGGGAGCTGGGCAGGCATCCCCGTGCCCTGTCACTGCCCTGGGGTGTGGGGGATGCACTCACCATTCACTGGGGCACAGAGCAGCAGCAGCAGAGCGAGGACAAGGACGGGAGCAGGACTTGGCCCCATGGCTGCAGAGCCCGGCGATGCCTCAGGGGNGCCGGGGTTTTTAAGGCTTAAAAAGTTCAGGCTCTTGGCAAAAGAAGACTCCAGCAAATTCTATCCCCGCCCTCCCCAGAGCAGGGCCCCCCGCCGGCCTGCGGGACGGTCCCTGGTGGGTGCTGGGTGCCAGCTCAGTGGGTGCCCAGGGATACAAACCCGTCCCGTCACCGGGGGGATTCCTGCAGGGCTGGGGGCGGCGGTGATGGGAGGCGTGATGGCAGCGACACGGGCGGTGTCCGGGATGCCGGTGGCGGTGGCAGCCCGCTCCCCCCTGCCTTTCTCCCCGGTGCCACTAAGCGGAGCCACCGCCTCGGCTCCCTCCCGGTCCCGGAGCCGCCCGGAGCTGCCCGGAGCCCCCTCCCGGGCTCGTCCCCGGCGCCTCTCACCGCGCCTCGAGATGTCGCTGCCCTCGCCCCTTGCCGGGATGGCCACCGTGGCTACCCACAGCCGGGTCCGGCCGCGCCCCCTACAGCGCAGCCGGGACCGAGCGGGGCTCCGGGGGACACCTCGCAAGGGGTTGGAGCCCCCCTCTCTTTCTTTCCCTGCTCCACGAGCTTTTGCAGCTCCGAGCTGCCGCATTCCCTTTGTCCGGCTGTGCAGACGCCCCATAGCCCCGAGCTCTGACCCTCCGATCCCCCCAAGCCAATGGGCCCATGGTCAGCGGGTGGCCGAACACATCGGCAGGGAGGGCTCTGGGGATCCCCGGAGGCTCAGGGTCCCCTCTGCAGAGGTGGCTTCGCCTCCCTGCTGTCCCCACGTGGTGGTGGCACATAGTGGGCAGGGGTCGGAGCACGCAGGGTGGTGGCGTTAGGGGAAGTGGCCGAGTCTGGCTCTAACCAGGGATTTTCCGCAGGGAGAGAAGCTTAATCGCAGCTTCCAGGGATTCGGGATTTAGATGTTAAATACGCCGGGAGATTTCTGCCCACTTAGGGCCAAAAATGGAACAAGGGCACCATGTGGAGCCCGGGCAGCTCAGACCCGGACAGGACTGTGAGAGGGTGGGCAGTGAGTGGTTGGGGGCAACAAGTGAGTGTGGGGTTCAGGGAGTGGGGTGCAGGGTGGGATATTGGGTAGGGCACGGCCGGGATCCTCTGCTGAACCGGGGCTGGGGGGCTGCTGCCTCTGCCGGGAGCTGCTGGGAGAAAAAGCAAAGGGAGCTGCACCCACCTCCCCGGGTCCAAATTTGGGAAACACAAGGCGCCTGCTTGAGGAGCTCCTGGTACAAGGCTCCTGTTGAGGGTGGCCTCCGGCATCGTCCCTGGGGCTACTCGTGAGTCCCCCCCCGAAGCCCTCGGGTGCCACGGGCAGGGCAGGCACTCCCCGGTCGACAGAGCCCAGGTGGGGGCTGGCAGAGCTCTGGGGCGGTGAGTTTGGGGGTCACGCACCCCCGTGATGTGGCACCCCCACTTGGGCACCCCTCGGGTCCCAGAACAAGGGAGGGAGCTCTGCAGGGCAGGAGGGGCCTTGGGGAGGAGGGCACACCCCCCCCTCCCCCGCAGCACAGGGGAACAAGGGGTTGATCAGGGGACCGCCGG
>VXBI01000301.1:178477-234710 GCA_013397375.1 Toxostoma redivivum | reverse complement strand
CGGGAGGGAGCGCAACCATCCTCATCCTCTCCTCGTCTTTTCCCCGGCCCCACACAGGGTTGCAGCAGAAGGGCTGTCAGCCCCCACCTCATCAGCTCCAGCCTGGATTCTGCCTCGGCACCACACGTGTCCGGTGTCCCGACCTTTTCCGCTGAGAACACCCTTTGCCAGGAGTCCCCGGCACGTCCCCGTGTCCCCTGGTGAGCCCCAGGGGCAGGGCCCGGCTTTGTGACACACCAAGGGCTCAGCCCCGCTCTCGGCCCCACCCCGGGGCTCGTTTTGTGATTTGGCGTTCCTGCTTTGGGGTTCCCGCTGGCAGCTAGTTCCCTTTCCGCACCCAGCGGAGATTGAGGGCGTGAGGAAGGCCAGGCTTTAGGGTGCTCGCTCCGCAGGCAGCATCTTCCCCCGGTTCCGGGGAGAGCTGGAAGAGCCCTTTGGTGCGGAGCCCCCACGTTCTCCGCGCCAGCAATTTCCCGTTAAAGGCAGCAGCTTCAGGACAGTTTTCTCCGCTGCCCGGTCAGAGCCGGCCCGGGCTGCAGGAGGACGCAGAGGCAGCCCCTGACACGCGCTCTGCTGTATCTGGGGCACGGCCCGGGGCCAGGCTGGGGGGGTCTGCCTTGGGAAGGGGTGGGATGGGAGAGCGGAGCCGGGGCAGGACGCCACAGCCCCGAAGCCACCGCTGTTCCCATGGGGACCCCATCACTGCCACCCTTTCAGCCGCGCCAGCAGCCGATCAGTGTCCGAGGGGCCAGGGAAGGGCACAGGGATGCCCGCGATGGTTGCAAAGCCAGGGCTGGACCCCAGAGAACTCAGGGAACCAAACCCGGAGCGATGACCCTGCTCGCTCCTGCGGGGCAGCAACGCATTGCCCTCGGCCCAGCTTTCACAGGCACAGGCAGCTGTTAAAAATCCCGTTAGTCTTTCAAGGAACAACAGTGGTCCCTTTCAGCAGCCCCCAGCTCCGGCAGAAGCCCCTCGGTAACCCTGGAGCCAGAGGGCTCTGCAAACGCCTGTGGAATACGCTGGAGCCTAATGCCAGCTCAGCCCAGAGGGATGGGACCAGCAGAGCCACAACAGCAGCTCCCAGTGTGGACTGTTTCCCCCCAGGACACGGTGACTCTTGGACAGGAGTTTGAGCAGAGCTGAGCATACAGGTAAGAACCAGATCCCTAAGGAAGCACTATGCTCCTGAGGGAGGTCATGGAGAGATGGGAATTGCACCTCCTCCCATGGGATGGACAATGCCACATCCAGCCCCACAGCTACAGCACAGGACTACAGAGAGGAGGGTTTGACTCAAAGTGGGTTATTTTTCATGGATATTAGCCAGAACATATGGAAAGTTTAGGAACATGAAGTAACAAAGTGCTGGAGTGTGATACAGGCAGGGCATCAGTGAGGGCCCGACAGCCTCAGGGCTCCAGCCTGGCACCCAGGGGCTGGAGGGCCAGACCCCATCCCAGGGCTCCACAGAGACAGGGACACGCACTGCCAGCCCAGAGTGTGTGAAAAGTCAAAGTTAAATAAAATGAGGCAGCTGGAATTACATGAGAAGGGAAAATCAGAAGCAAAACAGGCACAATAAAGAGGAGGAAGATCAGGAGTGAAGGATACAGAAGAATTTATTGAAAGCACAAGTACAGACTGGGCACCAACTGCTTCTACAATCTCAACAGGAAATAATGGAGCTACAGAAAGGTACAAAGGTTGTTATAAAATAGTTTTAATTTCATTTCTTTTTGCATTACAAACATTCTTTGAAAGAGGCAATGGAATTCTGATGGTGTGTACACTTCCCCTCCCCACCCACCTTCCACAATACTGAACCTGGAATTGCTGTTATCAAAATATACAATACATCTGGTCACCATAAAAAACTGGGTTTTGCTGCCCCTCATGTCTTACAACAGGTATAAAAAATTATAAATATATACACCCTTAGTTACTCACATTCTTTACATGCAAACACAGGATCCGAAGGGAGCACCTGCTGTGCTGGGGGGCCTGGCTACCCCAAATCCATCCGTGATTTGCACGGGACACACAGAGTGTCCCGGCCAGGGCCTGGCCCCGGGAGCCTCCCCAGTGCTGGGGAGGGTGATGGGGGGCACTGACCAGTTACCCCAGTGCTGCTGTGCTGGGCAGGCTGGGTCCCCTATGGGAGGAGCAGGTGTTTCACTGGGGAGGGGATGAGCCAACACCAACAGAGATCCCCTCCCCAGCTGTGCCCTCCTGCAGGATGCTGGCAGGAGCTTTGCAGGGGCAGATCCCTGGCTCCAGCACAGCTCACCCAGATTTAGAGGTACCCAAAAGCAGCTGGGGTGATGCTGTCACCAGGGGTCTTGCCCTCCCTCAGGGGTACCCAGCACGCCACAGCCCCAGCCGGACCCTCACTCGGACCTCACATGCTTCTCCAGCATAATTCATATCCTTGAGAGTCCAGGGAGGAACTACAGAAAGTTAAGACTTTTCCAAACACTCAGTGCTAGGCAAGTCGAGAGCTCCCACACCAAGCAAGGAAATCAGAACTTGCAACACTAAGACAATTAAAAAACAAACTTTGGTCCACAATTTGCAGAAAAACCCTGAAAAAAAGTACAAGATTCTTGTTATTTTGCATCCGAACAGGTTGCAGGTTAGAGGGAAATGTAAGGCAACATCGGATCACACGGAATAGAAGGCAGAATGGCCCGGGAAAGAGTTGTAAGCCAGAAAAAAATAAAAATGCTTGTATCACTGGGAAAAACTGATCTGCTGCATTCTACTTTTAATAAATTCCCTTCCTAGAACAACATCTGGGCTTATAGGTTCAAAAGGTAAAAAAATCTTTAGCCTGGGTCCTTTTCCTTCCATTTCCGAGCTGTTTGTGCTCATTCTCTCACACCCTCAGCTCTGCTCATCCTCAGCCACGACCTCAGCCTGGAAACTACTCCTGCCCTACAGCTTCAATTACAAAACAAAGAAAATAAAGTACAGTATACACGGGTAATACCACAAAGGAGTAAATTTAGATTACGTTTATACCATCTTATCATTCTATAAAAGGTACTTAAACTATTTCTTTTGCATATAAAGAGATTAGAATATTTGGTCAACTGGAAATATTGCTAGGCACAGAGGACAGCAACGGCATCAAAGTATAATACAAGGATTCAAACAAAAGCTCAAATGCTGAAGACATGCTCTAAGAACAACGGCGGAGCTACAGCAGCCTCGTTAATCTCCAATTAGGGGCACAAAGGTACCTCTTGCAGGCACCTTTCTAATTGTGGGGTATCCAAGGATTCTCCAAATCCTAGCCAAGCATTTAGGTATATACACACACAATTTCAACAAACTCTGATTTATCTTCACAAGTGTCCCACAGCGGTTCTTTTGTCCCTCACCAATGCTCAGTGAGGGCAGAGCCTGTGGGCTCGCTCCTGACACTGGAATGTGATTTGGCCTTGGGAACACTCCCCCACCCAGACCTTTGCTCAGCCACAAAGGCTCTCAGGTAACTCCCACCTGACTTTGCAGGTGGCAATGACCCACGAGCAGACTGGGAAGCGGCACAGGGCACACGTGGAGATCGAGACACACGTGGGGCAGCAAGGAACGACTGGTCCGAGTCACAGCCCAAAATTTCCTTTATCCACTTTGCCAGCTCCCCTGGCTGATCGTCAGCCAGAGCCACTCCCCCTCCTCAGCTCTGCCCATCCCCTCCCTGCAGCTCGGATGTTTTCCCCAAAGAAGTAGAAAGTTTAAGGCACAGGATAGCAGGTGCACAGGTAAAGTGGGATCAATGCAACCGAGTGTTGTGCTGGGCGGGTTGGGAGCTCCTGGTCACCACAATCCTGACTCCAAGGCGCTACAGTGAATTCACACAGTGGTTTTAGGTCTTTCAAGGCATGGATGGGTAAGGAAATTAAAAAAGGCATCAATGTGAAACCTGATAAAACTTGTTGGGATCTGCTTTTTTGGGGGAGGAGGAGCAGGAGGGGAGGGGAATTTCCCAGAGCAGGTTCCATAGTGTAAACTTGAACTTGTGATTTTTATTGGAACAGTCAAGATTGTTACCCATCACCGCAAGGTTAGCAAGAGGAATTAATTTTCTTTTTTTTTTAAAAACCGGTAAACTGATTTCTCTTTAAAAAAATAAAATCTCTGATCTTTTAAGGTCACTTCAGCTGCATTTTTAAAGTGGCTTTTTTTTTTTCTGGAATGATGGAAGTTGAAACCCTGGTGTCCAGCCTTTTAAGGTCAAGGCTGAACCCCAGAGGTTTTAAGTCAAGTCCATTTTAACTCAGGCCTTCCCAAGCTCTAAATGGTGGACTTGGAAAAGGAAACACGCAGGTGATGGTTCTCCCCCAGGTCATGATTGTGGAGGTCAATGAGGGACTGAATGGCTTCTTCCACAGAGCTCATCTGGATCAGAGCCATTTTACGGTCCTTCCTGACAAGACACAAGTTTCAGGCATGTTCAGTTTCATTGCAGGAGCTTCCCCAACTTGATCCAAGTTCTCCCATCCAGCAGAGAATTAACCTCCCCCCAGTACCTGCAGCACACTCACTCTTTAGAGGAGTATCTCTGTGGCAGTGTTCAACCCAAGGTTACTTACTCAGGAATCCTTTATTCCAGAGTCAAACACTGTTAGTAAGGATTCTGCTCACCTTTGACTGGAATCAAGTACTTCCACCCTGCCCATATGAAAAGCCCAGAGGAAGGAGAGGAAAGTAACACAAAACACTTACTGGAAGAATTTGAATCCTTTGACTATCCCACCATTGCTTGAAAATAACAACTTAAGGTCTTCTTCAGTTACTGAAGGTCTGAAACAAAAAATTTTCCTAGTCAAGCAGATGTTGACAGACCAAGGTAGTCTCAAAAAACTAATTTTCATCAGAGACTTTTCTAAATTTCCTACCAGCAGCCTCTTGGCATGACAAGGCAATGGAACACGGAGGTGGGTGAGCTCTCCTGACAGCAATGCAGAGCTGCCCTCACACTGAGGCTGCAAATACTTCAATGCTCAACCAAACAGGAACTCGCACTGTGGATACTTACGGAATATTGGACAGATGAAGAGTGGCAGAAGGAGGAAAGATGTTTTGGAAATTTTTGGAGCCTGGTTTCTTGAAACGATGTAGAGGAGAAGTGCCATAGTCCTTGGTCAGGCCATGGTCCTCCTGGTTCTCACGGGGCAGCTGCACTGTCTGGTGCTTGGACAGCGTGATACGGATCGGCTTCCCATGGAGCTTCTGCCCATTCAAGTGGCTCATGGCTGCAAGGGGAGGACACACCTGACTGCAGGGTACTTCAGATTTGTCCAGACATAAATTCAAGGCCAGAATTTCACTGCCCTTGCAGACACCACACCCTGCAGGGTCCCTCTACCTCACTGTGTTCTTTGCCTACTTCCCTCTCGCCCCCATGAGCCACCTGAGCCCCAGAGCTGCCCCACAGCCACACCCCACACAGCATAGATACATTTGAGTCTTCTGTTGGAAGAGAAGAAAGTGCCAATACTGAAGTTTTAACCACCCATTTTGTCCCTAACTGCCCAGAGTCTGACCCTGCTGAGCTTACCAAGCTGGGCCTGATTCCCATCGGCCATCTGAACCAGGGCATTATCTTTCTTATTAAATAAAATCTTCACCCTCTGCACATCACCATAGACTCCTTCAAAGAGGGAGGAAACAAGAACAGTCTTAGGTAGGGAAACAAAAAGTCTAATTCAACTTAACATTAGCTAATCAATCCAACAGCAAAAAACATCCATTCCCAACCAGAACTGATCTCATTCCAACCATGGTCACATATTCTGCTCTAATTAAGGGAATTCTTATATAGCAGAATAATAATGGAACAATACATTAAAGAAAAGACATTGGGTTTCAGCAAAAAGCCAAAATCTTACTGCCAGAAGACTGGACAATTTCGCATGCTCTCACAATTTAAAACTCTTACTAAAGACATGCAAAGCAATAACCCATGCAGAACTGAACCAAAACCAAAGGCAAACTAAATTAAACAGCAAACTAAGTAAACAATGTAAAACCAAAATTACGCATTCAAAAAAAAGAAAAAAAAGGCAAACTGCAAACTGTACATTTCTGAAGTATCAAAAAGTAAATCTCAAATAAACGAAAAACAAGGTAATAAAAAGTGTGAATAATAACATACCGAAAAGAATAAAGAGGCATTGGGGTGTAACTCTCTTTAGAGAACAGCAGAGCAAGGCAGCGGAGGGACAGGGAAGAGGTAAGGAATCGAAGGGGAGAGCGAGGTTGCACAAATCGTCCACAACGAGGAAGGGCAGAGTCCCCGCAGGAAATGGCGAAATTGGTTGATGGATGATGAAGTTTTCAAGATGGTTAATATTGAAGGGCAGGTTGGTTTCCGAAGAGCAGGGTTTGTTTTATTTTTTTTTTTTTGGAAGGGGAATGTTTTTATTTTTTTTGTTTCAAGCAACAACAGGAAGCAGAAGTACCGTGCAGTCAGTTGGCAAAGAAATTCCGGATCGGGGGAAGAAAAAAAATTCAGGGATGGGGAGAAAAGAAAAAAGTAGCAAAAAACACAGGTCAGTAAATACATAAGGAATATGTAGTGTTCCATCAGTCAGATTTATAGAATTCTACATACAATAACTTGCTTACAGAAACAGTTAATAGGTTTTACCTAGTGGAACACAATGATAAAGAAAAGGCATTTTTACTTCAGATATACAAAGGAGTAAGAGACAGTATCTCCCCAGAGTGACTTCCACAGGCTGCAATAACCAATTCAACTGCAATGGCATTCCCCAAACTTTGACTAAAAATATTTTCTCTGTTTACAATTAATGACTTCATGGACCAAGTCACAAACAGCTTCATCTGCTGCTTTGGGGTCAAAAACTGCAGGAAGCAATCCACGCCATAATGCTTGGCTGGAAAAAAAACAAGGAATGTCCACCTGGGATACCAAGCACTGCTTTAAACAAAGAGACCATGTGGATGAGCAGCTGTACTGCCACAAATCCCGCTCCAAGATCTGCTGGAAGCACTCAGATAAAGGAGCTGGTACCTTGTTTGTAGAGGACTGTTCCCTTCCTGCTCTGTGGCCTGACCTCACCGTGCAGAAACCCAAAGTACTGGGTCACCACAAGCTGAGATGTGTGGACTGCTCCCACTCTTGCGGAAGAAAAAAATGGAGCCATTTCAGCCTCCATGAATCCCACTCAGGAAAACCCCATGGCAGAGCAGTCACTCCAGGCAATACTGTCTCTTTACTAACTGGTTGTGGCACAGGTAAGTTTCTACAACACTGATTATACAGGCAGTGGAAAAAGTTTCATGTGTGTTAGTTCACAGCTTCAGTCCAAGTCCCAAAGTCTCTCTAGCCCAAAGACAAGCTGGATGGAGAGTGAAGAGCTCCTCAAAAAAACCACAGGGCATGAAATAACTGCTTGCTCCTGCCTAAACAGAGCTGTGAGAAATCTGAGAGGTGCAGCACAGCCCCTTGTCCTGCCACTGCCATCCAGGCACTCAACAGTTTCCTGGGAGCACACACTTGGAGCATCACACTGGTCAGGATTAATGATACCAGCAATTATCAGGACTTAATGGTGGAACAAGCAGAGACGAGAGTCCCTGGAATGGCAGAGCAGTTTCCAGGCAGCATGAGCAGCAAATCCCAAAACTATTCCACAACCCCTGCTATTATTTCATGCCCTGAAGAGAACAGTAATGACAGGTAAGAGCAGTCTGAAACACGATCCAATTGGTACATCTTATTAAAGAGTTAAACATTTTGATCATTCATCACATCCAGGCTTCCCCTTTGATCCAAAGAGGTTTTGTGGCGACTCTGCCATCACTGGTAAGTTTTACAGCTTTGCAAAGTGCTATTAACGTGTGTGCACAGTCCCACCAGTTACAGCTCCTCAGCAGAGCCTCATCACTCTGCTGAACACCAGAGGTTCTACACTTTCAATCCAACCAGATCCAGGGGCTGACTGAAGGAAAATCAAAGCCCCCCGTATCCAATTCCCTTATGGTGCTGTCTTTCATTAAACAAGGTTTTTGTTCAAATATTACTTGCTTTAGTTTTAGAGAAACCCAAATATTTCAACTCACTCAGTTAAGAAGAATTGAAAATGTAAACTGTGAGCTGTTAAGGGGTTTAGCTAAGGAAAACTTCCAGGAATCCTGGAAGGGGGAAATGTGCAAGCACATGGCAGAGGAAATACTGCACAGGTACAAGGTCAAGCTAGCAGGGATCCAGACACTACATAGAAAGAGCAAAGGTCAGCATGAAGCCTCTCTGTAATTCTGAATTAATGTATTAAAAACTACAACATGCCAAAGAAAAGGAATGGACATGGCTATTCTGTGACCCAAATGACACTATTCCATGGGAATGGTGGGGAGACTCCACACAAAAGACGGAGGAAGGGACAGGCATTGTAGTCTCTGGGGGACAAGAGCAGGCAGGCAGCATCCTTGGCTTTGAACCAAGGAAGAGCAATTTCAATCTGAGATGGACTTTTCCATTTCCCTTCAGCAACTAGAGTACTGCTCTGCCCTGCAACTGGGGCTGTCAGAGCATGGCAGCGGCTGCTCTAATGGTGCCGCTTCCTTTGCATACAGCAGGATTTCACTTTCAATGAATTTCAGCCCAATCTGTGTTCAGAAAGTGAAAGCAGAGATAACAGGAAGAAAAAAAAAAAAGAAAAAAAAAAGTAAAGTTAGGACTGCACTAACCTCTGGGATCAGATTGCTAACCAGCAGCACGGAGTGCCCTGTCCCAGACAGGCCGGGAATGGCAATCCGTCCTGCTGCAGCCGCCGCAGCTGCTGCTGGAATAGCCAGAGGAGCTAGTGCTCCAGGAACACTTGGAACTGTCAGGCCTGGAAATTAAAGAATATTAACCAGTAAAGAATTAATAGCACGTACTCTAGTGTATTTGCTGCACCAGAAGGGAGAACAGCACACCCTCTGAACCATGCATGTCATCATTCCCAACAGTGCCCACGTAATCCTAAGGGCAACAGGAGCCTCCGCTTCTGGTGCTGCAGGAAATGTTCTGCTTTCTAACAGGATTTGCTCTTGCAGTGCCTGGTGCTGAGCAGGTGCCTCAGCACTCTCGTGCATGTTTCACAAGCAGCGGATGAGCACAAAGCCTCAGCTCTGCTGTGCAGGGCAGGTATCACACATGGGGCATGGGGAGGGTCCAACCAGGGCATGCACAATGTGCTCTCACCACACATGCAAACACCAGGTACCCTGTGCCACCATCACCCAGCTCTCCTGAGTGGGAACCACTGCAGCTGGATTTACAGGCGTTCCTAGACAGCTCCCAATACCAGCTGGCACCTCCTGTACCAGCCCTTCAAGGGCAAGAGCTCTAGAGCTCAAGAAACAACTGCTAGGGATCAAATCCATGGATGACTCCCCAAAGCAGCCCTGCTTGTTTCCTCAGCAGGGCTGGATGTTACCAAAACAGCAATGCCTCAACAGCCCACTCTGTGCTTGTTTGTCATATACAAAGAAATTCCATTATGTTCCCAGAAAGTCAACATGGTTTGGAATGCTTAAAACCCCAGCAACGTTTGTTTAGGCTGGCACTCCTGCAAGCATGTTCAGCACCTCCAGTTTTCAGATTCTTGGCTACTTCTGGAAGCAGTAATGATCTGTTACCTACAGCATGAGCTGTGAACTTTGAAGTACAACTGTCCCAGCACATGGAATCAGTGTCAGGATTAAATACCAGCTTTCTCAAATTATTTAAGAAAAAAATTTAAGAGATTCCTTATTTCTGACCACATTTACAGCTGTCAAATAGAGGTCTTAACCTCTGTAACAACATGAGGAAATTCAAAGCACAATAACTTTTATGTTCCCACTACCTCCTCATATTATTTCAAAGTCTGCCTTTGCTATCTCTCCCATCCTGCTTTTGTATTTTCTTCCCATCACCAGGACATTGCCCAGAGGTGCTGCAGCTGCACACAGCATTCCTAGCTGAGGTGATGTCCTGGATCACCAGTTCCTTCCATGTCCAAATGCCAGCATTTAGAATTTACATGGCTAACTCAAACAAAAACATCATTACTGTGCTTTAAAACATGAAGATGTTTCAGCAACAAAAAACCTACATAAAATATCAACCTACGAAATATAGTACCTGTAGCCTGAGGAATGGCAAAAGTAGGAGGAAAGCCAGCTCCAGCATATGGAGGAGAGATTATTCCTGGGGCACCTGGGAAAGACATACACATTATAAAAAGATGCCAAAAGCAGGAAAACTGTAAACTTCACAGAACTACATAATATTCTGAGTTGGAAGAGACCAACAAGTCCAGCTCCTGGCCCTACACAGGACAGACCCAACACTCCCATCATGTGCTTTGGAACGTTGTCCAAATGCTTCTCCAACTCTGCCAGGGTTGGTGTTGTGACCACTGCCATGGGAAGCCTGTTCAGTGCCCAGCCACCCACTGGGTGAAGAACTTTTTCCTAATATCTAATTTAAACCTCCCTAAACTTAGCCAAAATGTCTTGATCTCTCCTTCAATAGAAACATTCAGTTGAAAGCAAAACCCTAAAACACAACCAGCAATCCAAAAATGCCTCTCACAACAATGGACTTCCAGAGATCACCAAAACAATTCCTGGGCAAACACCAGGTGGCACCAGAGGCACCAATCACTGGGACTGACACGGGATTTGGCACCAAATATTCAGCCTTAGTTACACTCTAACCCAAAATTTTGACCAAATACACAAGGATGACATCTTCTCCCCTTCTCCTGACACACTGTCCTGAACGACTGTGCTTGAGACTGCTCAAAAAATCACCAGTAAGGGCATAAGTAAAAGTCATATTTAATATTAAACTACAAAGCACAACAATTGGCAAGATTCACTCTACTTACAAAGGATAACTAAGGCACAATATTACAAAAGCAAGCAATAACAAAACCAAACAAAATCCAGGCAATCACAACAATAATGAATTGAAGTCTACCTAGGCACGTGTGCATGTAAAAACAGTAAACAAGGATGTGAACGAGGATGAAAAGGAACGTGGCCTAAAATTTAACAACACTTAAACTTAACAGTACTTTAACTTGATTTATACCTAAATTTAGAGCTTAACCGTAACAATCTAACAGAGAAATAACACTTAACAGCATTTAGGCTAAATTCTAACTATAACTTGACCTACCCTCCATATTTGCTATAGCATATATGCAAATGGTGTGCACACAGATAGAAACAGTCAGTGCATGATAAGGCACCTTTGGAAAAATGTCCCTCAGGAAGAGCTGAGCCCAGGTGGTGTTTGCAAGGACAAGGCCTAACAAGGACTTCTCAGAGCACAGTGGAGAATGAAAAGAAGCGGGGGGGGGCAGGTGGGGGGGGGATTTAGCATAATACACACACACACCAGTTGGCTTTGTCCTGTTCCTACTTCCTGAATGCTCACCGAAAGCAGCTGCCATGGTCTGGTCCAAGGTGGGCTGGCTGTCCCCAGAGGGCAGGTCTGGGCGGGTGTAGTCTCTGCTCTTGTCGTTATTGTACTTTACATTGAGACTTGTGAGCTTGGAGAAGTCGATGCGCAGCGTGCAGCAGGCGTTGTAGATGTTCTGTCCATCCAGAGACTGCGAGGAAACAAAACCAGCCCTCACCCAAATGCATTCAGACATACAAGCTCACAGCACTTGCTCTCTGGAGAGAGAAGGTGTTAGGCCATCCTATGGCTCCACCTGTGAACAGGTATCTCACGTGGAGACAGCTCTGCTTCATTCAGCCCGTCTGGCAGCCTCCAAGTCATATATGGGAGCAATTCCCTCCCACTCATGCTCTGTCCTTGGAGCAATGCTGGTGTCAAGCCCACCCTGAGCTTGGATTAAGCAAGGCAAACCCAAGTGAGAGGAACCCAGGTATGTAGCACTCACCAGTTTGGCATGCTGAGCACTCATGGGGTCACCATATTGCAACAGGGCCTGAAACTGGTGGTTCTTTGTGAATGTGATGATTTTCAAGACTGCACCAAATTTGGAAAAGATCTGCAAGATAATATTTGCATATCTTGTTATCACATTTCCAGTAAGACAATTTCATATTGATCTCTTACTAGAAGCAAAAACAAAAGTCATCCCTTCAGCCTGTCAGCTTTCAATTGCAGCACTGAAGGTTTTAAAACACACTATGGGCATTGCTTGACTGGCATCATGGCATCAGCCTAGAACACACCAGAGTGACTGAAATGCTCCCTAAGCACAGTTCGCTTATTCTGGGTTATTAAGCAGGAATATTCACAAACACTTTAATGAACTCAACCTCTTCCAGGAACTTCAGTAATTCTTAAACGCAGTCAAGCTTGCATTTTAAACATGAAGATAACATTAAGCAATCAAAGCAGACAGAGGGAACTTTCCAAAATGGCCACTGCTTAAATAGCTCCTGGACACTGTGCTTCCCAGGCCACAGCACAAGGATGAGGAGCAGCTACTTCTGCTGAAACCTAAAGATAACCTGAAGGACTGTAATCGATCCAATAAAGTGGACCAGGACTCAAATCTCTGGAAATTAAAATAATGAAAGAGTGGGGGACCAAAACTAGGCACCAAAACTAGGAGATGTCAGCACTTCCTCCAGAGAAGTCTGACAGCTCTGTTCAGAACTCGCATTATACAAACACAAACCACAGACTTTACCACTACAGCAACACACCAGCTGCTGCTGCCCTTTCTTTCAGGACAATCTTCAAGCAGTTGCGGCAAAGTCTTTTACCTGGTGCAGAACATCTAGAGTGACAGGGTAGAAGAGATTCTCCACAATGATCCTCAGGACCGGGCTCTGGCCAGCCATCGCCATCCCTGCATCGACAGCCGCAGCAGTGGCGGCCAGCGCCACAGCCCCGGCCTGCACCTGGGTCACGGCTTGCAGAGCTGCTTGGGCACGCTACAGGATCAAAAAATAGCTGTTAGACCCACACTTCTGCTTCTAAAGAAGTTAGCTCTCCTTGAGCTCCCCCCCTCTGCAAACAGCCTGCTGAACTCAGCAGTGAACAGAACAGCCACTTCCTGCACCAAGGGTTGGGGCATGTTTGAGACAGTGCCAATAAAAAGACCACCCCAACCAGTAAGGGTAAGGCAAAAATACAAATTAAATCAACTGTGCAGTACCTATGCTATGGCAAAACCTTGCTCAGCATAAACTGATGCATAAAAATTATCCCATTGTTTAGAAAAAGGGAAAAACAGGGCTTTTCTGAAACCATCTCCAGAATCCTAGGCAAGCTGACAGGACAAAGATTGATGCCCATTTGCCACAGGGATCCAGAAGTGGGAAGTGCCTGGGGGTTTTGCAGAGCCCCCTAACACACAGAACACACTCCTGTTCCAGCTGTGAGAAGCATCCAACAGCAGCATTTAATCTGCACAGCCCTGGGTGCTCTTATCCTTATCAGACCCACCTCAAAAAGTGACAGCAGACAAAGGGGATGTACTGGCAGCCATCCCTGACAAAGAGCCACAACACAAAACTTCTTTCCAGTGTTCCTGTCCTAAAAGGTTGCCAAAAGGGGCTGAGCTAAAACTAGGAACTTTTTCCCCTCTGCAGAGCATGTGGTGCATAGACCCTTGAGGGCTCAGAGCCTTGAGATCTGCTGGGTTCAGATGCTGCCACCTCAAAGCTGCACCAACCAGCACCAGGCTGTGCTCTACCACAGGTGAGTTCTGCCCCATCAGGGCAGAAATCTTTTAAGCATTAGAAATAAACATCCTAAAGCACCAGATGTGCCATGGACACAAGTCCATGGATCTCAAGCCAGCAGCAAAGATCTAGCTGTGTGTCCCCCCCGCCCCTGGGATGACAATGCAGAGAACAAACTGACTGCTTGGTTTGGAGAGCTGTCTGTCTTCAGCTCCTTGTGGTTGGAGAACTGGATGTAGATGGGCTGGCTCCTGAGCACTGGAGTGACTGTGGTGTAGTAGTTCACCATGGTGTTGGCTGTCTCCTCCGTGTTCATCTCTATGAAAGCCTGGGAAGTAAAACCCAACACAGACACGTCACACCAGGACAGCACCAGCTCACCCCGAACCTCCGGCAGAGCCGTAACAGGATTGGGTTTTCACAATTGCATTTATAAATGTGTTTTTGTACACAGAACCGTTTAAAATACAACGGTAAGTAGAACAAATCAAGATCTTTCCTCTCCAGACTGATTTAATGTGATGCTTTAGCCTCACCCTAAGATTTCTATGTTATATGTGTACTTAGATTTAAGTGTCTGCAAGAACACAAAAATAGAGGAACGATCCAGACTCTTCACTTCTCTCCAGGGCAGGAAGCCTCTCCCCACTGCTCCACTCCCATAGGGGCTTCTCTCCCTTAGAAGAGAAATGTAAGGGATTGTAGCAAGTCACTGCATTAAGCACTTGCATATAATCACACCATGCAATGTATCAGAGGCACCTTTTCATAATTAAGATTAAAGACATTATTTTAAGCAATGATTAAAGTCGGCTTGCTTTTTTTACTCCTTAATTTGCAAGACAATTTTAGTTACCAAATTAGTGCACACCTCCTAATACCCAAGAGTATTTCAGCCATACCCAGCTCATTTACTAGATCTGTAAAGGTGTCCTCAATATGGCATGTTACATGGTGGTAACACAGCTGTCAAGCAAGCCTGAATGAAAAAGGCCAACTCATGGCACTGCTGTTCAAATAATCCCTGGCCTGCAATTTCCAAACCAGGCTTAATGCTAATTATAAGTGACAACCTGTAATTATGAACTGAGCTCCTTCTGCAGTCTGAAAATGGTATTTTCTACAGCTCATGAGATAATCACAGAAAAGTAAAATAAGAGTACATAGAAGTTATTGACTTGTAACACACAGCAGTTGTTTAAACAACTTGGAGCTGGTTTCCTGATGACAAACTTATTGAGCCTTTGACACAACCCATGCTTTCAGTAATAGAGACAATACCTGGTTTTTTCCTTTCAACATCAGAAGATTGGTGACCTTGCCAAAGGGTAAGCCCAAAGAAATGACCTCTGCCTCCGTGACGTCACTGGGGAGCTTGCGGATGTGGATTACTCGGGATGGGATGCCAGCACTTCTGTTATCACCTTTGAACTTTTTGCTGTCGTTTCCATTAGCTGTAAGAAGCAAGAGTTACTGCTGATGAGAAGGCTCTGGAAGAAGAAACACACATTTCCAACTGCTGACACACAGACTCTGCTCCCCAGCCACTATTACAGGGAAATTCCATAGTCTAAGTTAACTTGAGTCTGAAGACACAAGGTTTTATTCTTTTTTTTCCCCCCAAATTACACAATGAGAGTGACACAGCCAACTGCCACTGAGATGGAATCCATTCTCCAGTGGCCATTTCCTAGTTTGTGTAAAGCACACACCTACCCACCCGTATTTTTAGTGAGCCACTAACCCCAGACTGGTGCTTTATTCCTTTCCACCTGGCCTAGTGTTGTTGGCAGACTTTCATAATTATTATTCAGCACTGTCCCACAAAAGGCCTAGTAAGTACTAAAAATCAAAGTATTTAAAAATTATTACTAAGAAAGAAAATCCAGGCCTCCTCACAGTACTTATAAATTGCTGTGCTTGTTTCCATGCAATATTACCTGCAGAAGGAGAGTTGCTGCTCATGATAAAGGGTCCGTTAGTAGTAACACAAGGAGAGAAAAGCTCCTCAGCTGCCCGCTGGAAGAGAAGAGACGACAGGTAAATGGACAGCATTTTACTCAATTCTATCCAGGCACCCCTAAAGCAGAACAACTGAGAAAGCTGGAGAGGAGTTGAACACAGGTGTAAGTGAAAACATACTGACAGTGGGCAGTGAAGCTCACCTCCATGAATTAAATATCAGTCAGATCCAGTTTGGTAATGGATCAGCACTATCTAGTATCTCTTTTCAGCTCAGCATTTGGGATCTCAGGGCTGGAGTGCTGCTGAGTTGTGTGAAGCCACTACACACAGTGCTGTGCACCAACAGGCACCTTCTCCTGTCATACGTGGCAAAACAGGTTTCTGACTACTCCCATCCCACAGAATTCTCATTCTGAAGCTGCCAGAACTGTTTGGGAATGACTTGGCAGTTATGAATCAAAGTTGTGCATTTTGTGCCCCATTCCTGGAAGTGCTCATGCCCAGGCTGGATAGGGCTTGGAGCACCCTGATCCGGTAGAAGGTATTTTCTGATACAGCATTCCCTGTAAAGTCACCTAAAACACCTCAACTGACCAGGACTGGTCTAACCCAAGTAGTAAGTACAAAAAATACTACTAAGACAAAAGCAAACATGCCTACGAATGACTCCTTCGCATATCTATACCTGTATGCACATCTTACAATCAGCACGGCTTAATTTCAAGTAAATTATATGGAAGACTTCAAATTCCATTGTAAACTGTGAAAAAACATGATACCACAGATCTAACATACAAGAGCACTTTCTCATCATTCTTGACACTACTCTTCCACAGAGGCGCCACACTAAAAGGCTTTCATCAGTTAAAAAAAACCTCAGAGCTCATCCCTGCCTTGGCAGCTCCCACCCACCTCAATGGAAACGTATCCCACTCCACACCATGGCACCAGAAACCCTTATCTTCCACACACCCTGTATCTGGTGGCACCTGCAGAAACAGGAGCCGTGCAACAACAAAAGCTCTGCGCACTCCCCCAGCAGACAGGCTGGGAAAGTAGGTCACCGAGAGCCCCAGAACACCCAGCTACAGACACACCGTTTGGCTTTTTTCTTTCCTCCTCAAATCTTGAATTTCTCGTTTGACTACTCACTGCCAGCTCTTCAAAGAGGCTTCAAGGACTTTGATGTCCCGAAGATGAGAATTAGGCCAGGCTCCAAACCGCGGTTCATGAGCTGCTGCTGGTCACCTGCAAGCGCTGACCAGCTCCCACCAAGGCTCTGGCCTCGGCCTCCTCCTCCTCCTCACATGGCACAGTCATTAGGAATGGGCTTTTTAACAGCTGTTCTAATTAGCACGTCGATTCCTGAGTGCAGCAAGAGGCAAGCTGGGCTGGGAGGCTATTAGACTGTGATCCCATCCTTTGATGACTCAAATTAAGGCATAATTCCAAGGCTAGAAAAAAAATCCTCTGGTCTGCTGTAAGGTCTTGTGCCTGCACTGCTGCTGCCACCCCAGGTATGGCTTTCTGTGCCAAGGCCTGGGATACACCTGGCAGCTATTGACAAGAACCACTCACCGAAGCACAGCCCTACCCACATAATCAGGTGTTTCTGGCTTCATGAAAGCCATTGCATCAGGCCTTAACGGGACTTGAATGTTTTAAAATGTCTTCTTAAATATTAACTTGGAAAATTCTGCACATCCTGAACTCCAGCTCTTCCAGTACGAATTGCTGTGTCTGTGCAAACATAAAGGGCAGCTCCTGCAATCCATCATGGAAACGTTGGGAGAATGAGCCACATATTTGGCTCTCATGGAGGCAACACTAGGAAACTATAAAATGGAAAAATAAGCATTTATACCATTATGGAAAGAATTTAGCTTTCCTAATGGCTTGTTTAAAATAAATATTTTCTTGCATATTTGAGAACTTCCTCACAGGCAGGGATGACAAAGATGTCACTGCAGCCACGCTCCACACACTCATGTCTCTTTAAGGAGAGCAATTTCCAATCCACTCCCCTCTTATCTTGGAGACAGCCTGTGCTGCCCACTGCGAACAGAGCTGGGAGGCAGAGGGGGGATGATTGTTCAACATCAAAAGCAGCAGCAGTCAATTTGTAAGCTTCCCAGCTGGAAGTACATGCAAACAAGGAGGGAAGACTGCCATGGTTGGAAAAGGGCAGTTATTCCCATGTATTTTCTCTACACAAGGAAGTTTACAGACAGTGTATGTAGTACTGTGCAGTCACACACTGCTGTGAAGTCATTCCCCACATCACCCAGTGCAGGAGTGGCTGCTGAAGTGCGAGAGGAGCAGACCCACTGCCCCAAAGACCCTCAGCTGTCATGCCCACGCTGCACAGGCCAGTCCCCAGCACAAGGAGGCTGCCATGAACCATAACTTTTCACCTGCTCTACCTCTGTTCCTGTTAGAGCTGATATCAGATAACCACAGGAAATAGCTGCTTTTTTGGAAAGATCAAACTCGAGGCAAACTGAAACCCAGTTCTCTATGAGCATGCCCATAGTAATGAGCACTCATCAGCCTCCATCAATCAGCTCTCTGCCCTCACACTGCAGGGATCTTTCCAGGCTCTTTTCTTTCTGTACATTTTAGAAACACTAAAGAGTTTCTTTAAAACCATGGTATAAATTCAAATGTTTCAAGTACCCAATTCAGTAGGGGCAGAGGAACCAAAGCGAGCCTGGTTGGTTGAACAGGTTTAGAAGACTTTCTCACCAACAATGCACCCACTGGGTATTTTGAATTATACTGGGAAAGACAGTAGAAAAGTTACTGATTCTGAAATTTCATATAATTTAATTTAGGTTTAAAACAGAACAAACCCAGCCAAGGGCTGTGGGGGTGCTCAGTGCTCACCCATATCCATCCACAGCACTGCTTCCCTCCCTGTTGCACTTTCTGAGTAGTTCAGGGAAGCCCAGCTGCACTTCAAGACACAATTCTCCAAACCCCCGCTCCCATCGCTGCTCACAGAGGCTTTAATTACACTGACATTTTTGCTCAGCCATTCTTTCACAGCTGGTATTTTCATGACAAGATTAACAGAAGCCACAGTGCACTCGCAGCACATCAAATTCCTCATTTGAACTAACAAATCTCCTCTTCCTGATGACTGTAAACAACCACTACTTCTGGAGTTACACAGCCAGATCCTACCTAGAGCAGAGCAGGGCTAGTTTCCACCACCCAAATCCCCAGTCAGCAGCACACTGGCACCAGGGAAACCCCGCTGGGATGAGTTTCCATGCCAGCAGCCTCCTCTGGCCTGATGCTCCTGGCTACAGAATGCCCCTTGCCCAAGCTGCACTAATTTAATCACACACCGTGCTCCAGGCAGCCCTGCTGCCAACAATTCCCTCATTTTCTTTTCAGACTCAGGGAGAGGCAGGCTGCTGCAAGGTACAGCTTAACATTTCATATCTCCCCCAGATTGTATTTTTGACCACGCCCCAAACTCTAAGCCTTGCCTTGCTTTAAAGTTTTAACACAAAGCCAAGAATTTTTAGTCTGTTCAGGCTTTCACAGATTAAAAAGCAACAGCTCATTCACACACACTACAAACTACCTCACTGCCAGGAATTTACCTGGCTTACAATACTTTGGAATGAGGCCAGAGATTGTCTCAGCTTCTATCAGCACACATAGAAGTGCTACAGAAATTCCCAGCTGCCCTATATAATCCTTTATCTACTTAAGATCCAGCACTTACTTTAAATGGATTACAGTAAGTCAACTGCATCCTGCCTGTGCAAAAGGCTAGAAACAAACACAAACTAAACCACCACAAAAATATTAATTTAAAGTCAAACACATGATATTAATCAACTTTCAGACAGAAAGCACAATAAAGCAAAGTCAAAAAGAGCACGTGGGAAGGAAAGGGACAACATTCAGAAAGGCCAGAAGCCACAGGCTGGTCAAGCTCAGGATCTACAAAAAGCTGTTTCTCTCCATGGTTCACTGAGGAAACCCTACAGAACAGCAGGACTGTCTCTGGATGTGGAGCACCTTACACTGCTTTGACAGACTTGAGATAGCAGTACTTTGAGAGGGAAAAGGTGGATTTTGGAGGCAAGCAGGCCATCTGCTAACAGGCACTTACAAAAACCAAAGAGAACAGCAGCACCTGGAAACCCCGTCTGAAAAGAAATCAAAGGAAATCTGTCCTGCAAGAAGCCAGAGCACACAGGCATCATTGCTCTTCACTTTTCCTACATTTGAAAAAATATTGTAGAGCCAATAAAAGACCACTAATATTTTCAAAAAAAATTTACTCAGACCACTGAGCTCACAAAAACCCTCTGCTCTGATCAAAGAGACAAGAAAATGACTCTGAGCACAGGAGGAGCAAGTGGCTCATCAGGGGCTGTCCAAGGTCAGTCCCAGAGGGACGCAGGAATGCTCTGATCCTTCAATCCACAGCTCAAATCTCTGTGAAGAAACTATTAAGAGAAATCCAGTCTGATGACATCATCATCACACTCATGTTACATTCCAACATTTTTTGCTGAGAGATTCGAGATTCAAGAATGGAACTAAATTTAAACTGCTAGGAAGGACGCCAGTTTTCCTCGCCTTCCACCAAAGACTCATGTCCAGCACAACTCACTTATGTTTCCCCTCTATTCCCCTCTCCTGCCTCCAGCACTCTTTAGTCACTTAAAGTGAAAAACATTCCAATCTGGGTCACAAACAAACCATGAGTCAACTTTTTTTGTGAAACACTTCTGAAGAACACATAGATACCTGCATCCCCAGCAGTCTCCAGGAAGCTGGGAAGTTAAGGCCAACACAAAGCAACTTCAAGATTCCACAGTGTGACACTGCTCCCACTTTGGTGTCACTCATGCACTGGACACACAGTTTATCATTTGATCAGAACCAAAGCAGTTGGGATCAATTTAGTTCATCAAATTGCTCATGGCTGATGTACCAATTCAAACACAAGAACACATATATCATTAATCAAATTAAGTCCAACCCAGCAATCAACATATTCCATGGGCACAGTGGATTTGTGGCAGAGGCATCAACCTATCTGGCAGGCACAGGGGACACTCATTTTCAACCCACGCTCTGCTCAGCCAACAGCAGTCACCTGCCACTTCAGGCTTTTAAAACTTACAGCCTCCCTCTTGCCTGGACAAGATTGATGCTGATATCCCTACAAAGCAGCCAATGGAAAGCTCCCCACCGGGATCCCCAATGGCACACTGGGCACACACACACTCCCGGCCCCTTTGAAGCTGGGTGAGATGGTCAGAGCACAGCAGTTTCCTCCCATAGCACTGCTGCAAGTGCCAGCACCGTTTCTAGAGGCTGCAGACAGGCCCTGGAGTTCCTAAAAGCCACCAGACCCTCTAGTGCTGCACCTGCTCACCCCGTGTGCTTTGGCAATGAGCTGTGTCAGAGCTTGAGCACACACCAACCTCACAGCAAAGCAGGATCCTCAACCCAATCATCCATAACCCCCTCCTAACTTTCTTTCTCAGTCTCCGCTACTATGGAGACACCCTGTGAAACAAACCTGCCCTTTGAGTAAATAGAAGGTGTGGCCAGTTTAAATAGCCCAAAATTCCTAAACTCCAAGTGCTGCAGCAATGCAGTCATGCTGGCTCGGTAGGGCAGCACACGCCCAGGCTTTACGATCCACCGCTCCCAAGCTGAAACTTAACTACTCCTCAACCTTGAATTTTCAAGTCATTGCCATGGAGCAGAGAGGCCTTGGCAAAGCTCAACAATCCTATCAGAGAGAAATAGTGCTGGATGAGTCACTCCAGGAACACAGAACCCATGGAAGGACATTTCTGCCCCACCTGTCAGGGGGCCAGTTGAACACAAGGGTTTAGCAGCAACTCTCCAGGCAGCACAACTGCACCTGAACTGTGGCTGTGCAGAGGCAGCACCACACACGGGATAGCTCAAACACTGCTCAGCTGAGCACAGTGTTCAGTGTGTTCTCACAGGAAGCTTGAAAGAGTTGTACCAGAGTCATGGGGAATGTGCAATTAAATAACACTTCCTTTTCTTGCTGGACAACAAACGTGGCACCAGCACACCCACGTTTTCCAGTCTGACAGTACCTGAAGCAGATATCAGAGACCAGAGTCCATCCTTACATCTTAAAAATGTGCAGCTGAGTTCACATGCATTAAATTTTTTTTTTTTAAATCATCACAGATTGAAGTCAAAGCAGGCCTGAGGTTTAAATCCAGTATTTTCTAAAGCCATATTATTAACAGATAGATGACTTGAAAGACCCAGGTGCACAAAGCCGCATACAGCACTCTCAGGTGAGATGGAGCTGTCTGACACACCCAGGTGACCTGATGCTGCCCAACATCCACTGCCATCCCCGTCCCCTGCCACCAACATGTGGTTCCCATGTGTGCTCATGCCTGATGGGGAGGCCACAAGAGCCAGCTTGTTGCAGCTTCTAACTAAAGCCATAGGAGGGGACTGGAATTTCCTCACAACATTCTTGGCCCACTGCCTGAAGCCATAATTACTGTTCCCATGGCAAAGATCCTGGCTTCACCACAAATCACTTCTATGCAGTCAGCCTGTATCACACTCCAGCAAAGCCTGTTTTAAAAATTAACTTTTCAAATGCCACACAACTGCACTTTTGGTTTCTGGAAGAGAAATCTTCCAAGCAGGCTTGACTTAGCCAAGAAACTATGGTATTATTCAGCACCTCAACTATTCTGAGACTCTTCCAATCACCAAAATGCAATTTCGCTTAAAGAACAGCGACGTGTCACAGTTCATCCTCTCTCTCTAGTCCTGCTCAGAGTATGAAGGAACAGTGATATACAGGGAAATTAAACAAAGGGCAAGGAGATACAACAGAGTGAGACGTTGATCAGACTATTTGCAAGAGGTAACTGCAAGGTCAAAGAGTACCTCAGAGCTCAAACACTGTGCCCCCATCTTAGGGCCATACTCTCTTCCTTTTCAGACAGCACTGAAACTACGGGAAGAAGTAAGTCTTAGATCATATGTTTCTGATCTGCAGGACATTCCAAAAGGCTGTGCATCAGGAGCTCCCACACCAGAACAGCAATGAGTTTCCTAAACAAATTCACACACTTTAAACTGAGGAGCTTGGAATGGCTACTACAATTACACTTGATTAAAAACAAGACCATTGGGCAGTACAGTACTCAGAGGAGTAAGCCACTAGAACACCTGGGGGCTTCTTAAGTTAAATAAACTAAATTTAATTAAAACCTCAGAAAAATTAATAAGTGGGTATAAATACTCTTGATATGTAAATTAAGGATGTGAGAAAAAAAATGCCAGGAGCCTGCCTTTTAAAGCAATAATGTCAGCAAACTGAAAAAAATCTGACTTTCATGAAGTCCTCAACTTCCAAGTTAAGCTCAGCACTCACACCACAAAGACACCAAGAGGCCACTGGGAGTTTGCTGTGACACGTTGCTCAGCAGTGGTTTGAGTCACAGGCACTTTTCCTACTTGTCTGAGCCAGCTTTGGGACATTCCAGTCACAGTACCAGATCATAGACAGGGTTACTGGGGGCTCAGTAGCATATCACTGAGCGTGGCAAGAGCTGACAGATTTTGGGGACTGTCATCTTCCAACACCCTAACAAATTCTACCTCCTGTGCAGACACACATCAGGAACAAGTAAATTTACACCTCAGATTGTAAACAGTTTTCCAGCTCAGATCTCCATGTGTGATCTGGTAGTTCAGGCAGGAAACTCTCATGAGCAGAGGTGACAGAATGGATACCTCAGTCTGTGCTGGATCCCAGGAGCAGGGGAAGCTGAGGTGGCTGACCCAGGCAGGGGATGGGAGCACAGGAAAAGCTTCACTTGGCTCTCAGATATACACAGACTCAAATTTACCTACAGAAACCCATGACATGATACACCCAAGCACTAACGAAGGGAATTCTATTACAAGAGCTACACCTGCATATTCAATGACTTGAACACAATCAGGCAACATGGCTACAGCAAAAAAAACAGTTGAAAGCTTACCTTTAGCAAGATGATTCAGCTTTCCTGCTTGCTTCTGCCACTCTTTAAATTTAAGATTCAACTTTCTTTAAACCTGCCTTGTCAAGAAATCTCATGTTCCATGCACAGTTTAGTCTCATCACTCCCTACCTGCTGTCCTTCTGGCACAGCCATGGGTACGGTGCTGTCCCATGCCAGAGGTGAAGGCACTCAGAGGGGATTGCTCCCAGACTTCATCTGACTGGAACCAGGGTCTGGAATCCCCCTAGATGGGAGCAGTGAGGCTGGCAATCCTACACCCCAGAATTCCAAGCTTCACTGAGTTTTACAACTACCGTTTCAAAAGCTTCTTGGTGAAATTTAGTTATGTAGAATCACTTTTAAAAGTTACAAATTACACATTGTTAAAAAACCAGGGGACCTTAACCTACATTAACCAGTTTCCCAGCAGACGCTGCATCGAATTGCTCTAGGGATGCCTTGGTCCACCTTTGATAATGGCTATGAACTATTAACCAACCTTATTGTCCAGGCTCAAGCCTCTCCTCCTCGCATCTGCCGGCAAACTGAGCTCCTTGCAGCAAGCAGCATTTCTACCTGAGCCAGACACTATCATCAATTCAAATTTGAGATTGCTGCAGGAGGAAAAGTAGGAGTGACCTTCCCCCCCCAAGCTGTTAGAGCCCCTTCAGACCCCTAAAGCACTGCCAGGCTGTCTGTGCTTAACACAGCTCATTCTGTACTTCCAACACAAAGCTCTGCTGGCCAACCACACTTTCTGTGTGATGCTCCTACTCCACTCTGCAGAGCTGCTGGTGCCCTCAGTGCACCAGCTCTGCTCCACATCAGTCCCATCCCACGGCATCACTTCCCTGGCCCTTCCGAGTGGCCACTCGTGGCTCTCGGCCTCTGGCAGCTCTTGGCCACTGCCTCTCCACGTGCCACTCGGCCACATCACCAATGGCCAGCACACACACGCAGGGTTGAGTTCACTGCAGTCCTGACCCCAGAGTTACAACATTCAAATCAAACCGTAACCCTTCAGCCCACACTGTCCTGCACGTTCGAGCTTGGCGTTTTCACAGCACCAGTGCCGATCCCGTGAACGTGATGCCTATTTCCACCCGTGGCTGATAAGGAGCCTCCTGTCAGCACTTTGAGTTCAGGGCTAAGGCTGCCCTTTCCAAACCTGAGGGCAAAGGTCATATTTACTGTACTCACAGGAGATAAAAATCAGCTGCTAAACCCCCTCTTTTGTGGCACAAAGATTTTTTTTTTTTACATACAACTGAGCAGGAATTCACACAAACAAAGGAAATGGAGTTCTCCAAAGGAAAAGGACCAGTTTCTTCATGGAGAAGCACTGTCTAGCACACAAGTAACAAGCATGGCTTCACATTTTAGCAGGGGAAAGGGCTGTTTCTAAATGCAATAAAGTTGATCATCAATGCCTAAATGACAAGAACTAAATGCTGAGCCATATAATAAGTTTAAATGCACATGAAACTGAATTACCTTCTGGTGAAAACCAATTTACATGGTACCAGAAATAAGCCTTTACAGCTGAAGATCTACATTTGGTGAGGCTAAAACTAGGTCAGATGCTGAGCAGTGTAAAAAGAGAGAAAAAGTGAGAAGTGCCTACCTTTGTACCAACTGTTATATCTTGGACAATGCTGTAGAAAAAAGAAAGAAAAGGATTAAAAAAGTTAGATAGGTTTGCCACAAAAATCCAGCATAGTTTACAGTAGTAAGAAAAAAGCAAGTCAAAGTGCACAGTTGTCTTTGCAGGTGAGCCAAGGACAGTTTATACAAAGAAAAATTATTAGATGGTGATGGTGGAGACCCAAGACCCAGCAATGCCAGAAAACTGCAGCTCTCCCACTCCCTATGGCAGCACCTGCTCCTCCTGCAAGGGCATGGCGTGAGGGTGAACCCCTCTGAGCCCAGTGATGTGACCTCAACTCTGACCACACCAAGAGGAAAAGCATCATGAGTCAGCTCCGTCACCAACATCCCCTTCTGAGGTTCCTGTCCCCAACACCCACAGAGCCCCTGCCAGGCTCTAGCACGGCTGCAAAGACCAGAGCTCTGGTGGTCCCAGGGACAGAGCATGGCTGTGTCCCAGCAGAGCAGGAGTCAGGGCTCACAGCAGCCCTCTCGCCACACCAACACTGCCAGACCAGCAGAGTGCCCAGAGATCCAGGAAATCTCAGCTTGGGGTACGCCCTACATAGAATTTCTCTACCAATTCTACAAAAAATCAGTTATTAAACTCTATCTTTGATACTTAAACCTCCTAAAATCAAGATTAATTCTGATTAAGATGAGAAATTGCACCAGTTGTACTTTAGGTGACCCACATCAGATCCCGTCAGCACTGAACTCTACACCACAACACACACCTCCTGACAGCAATGTCCACCAATGCAGTCAGAATGGCTTGCCTACAGTCTGGCACGTTGATCTTCCAGAACCCTCGAGCACCTCCATGTTACTGCTTCATGGGAGTGCTCCAGACAGCCTAAGAATTCTGTTGTACCCTTGCACTGGTGATTGTATTTTTTTTTAATAAATTCCAACCCTCTGTAAAGCAGCAACACAAAACGGAGAGCAGAAATGACCCCTTTGGACTGCCATGGACACAGCCCTGCCTGGTTTAACTTCTCTCAAAGAGCTGCCTGTAATTCCAGAGCACAGGATGCAGCAGTGGCCAGCTGACTGACCTGCAGCAGCTCCACAGAGCACAGGCACAAACAGCAGGAAGGGCAGTCCTCCTTGAACCAGCAATAAGAAACCTGAAGTACTCAAGAACAACTCTACATGGTGATTAAATACAAAAAAACTAGCATTTATTAGATCTCGCTTGCTTCCCCTCCCGCAACAATTCATAACTTGCACCAAAGTCCTGTTTGGTGCCATTAGGCCGCTCGAGTGTCCCCAGCTCCACAAATGAACCGCAGCCCCAGTACGAGCCAGCTCAGCTCCTCACACTTCCTCTTCCTCCCAACCTGCCGTGTCATCATAACCCAGCACTCCGCAGCTGGAGCCACAGCCCGGTCCGGGAAGCCACGCGATAACTCTGTATTTTCCAGGGAAGTCCTGGGAGAAGACTGTGTCTGACACCGCTCCATGGGCCCGGCGCTGCTCACCCGCCGGGCAGATGGGTTGGCTGCACTCGAGGGTCAGCTCTAACACACTAATGAAACCCATCTGCATGGAGCAGTTCAAGGAACCAGCATCCCTAAACACAGCGCGCATTCCACAGCTAACACATAAACACTAATCCAGGCATTTCCAGAACCTTAAAAAAAACTACTGCCAACAAAGCACAATAAGAACAGGGAATGTCCCACATTTCCCAAACTCTCGAACTTACCCCAGAGCAGTTTCTCCCACTTCCTGTTCCTCGTGTGGGCCTCTCACACAGGAAATGTTTTACATAAAGTGCTTTAGCAGGGGATGGCATTTAGAAGTATCCAACAGGAAGAGTCGTTTTATTTGCCAAGTACTATCGATTCCTGGGATATTGTTGTAGCCCATTTGATAACGCATTTCACAGGAAACAAGCTTCAACAGTATTTCAGAATTTTTATTCAAGAAACGTGCAATGTACTTCCAGTTCACACACTCCCTCAGCAAATTAACCCAAACTTCCTTCTCCTGCCCCGCACATCAGCTTCCAGGAGGAGATTAAAACTTTTCCAAAAGAAGAGGCAATAAAGCCCTTAATAAAAATTATTTTTCCCACAGAAAATTGGGATAATTCCTATGCAGTAAGAGAAAAAATTAAGCAGCACCAGTAAAACCTCCAGAACATTTCCCAAAGCAGGATTGCCCATACAGACTCCTCACATGTTTTAACAAAGCAACTTATTCAAAGGGGATCATTCGGGCACAGCTCAGGATCATTTTAGGAAGAAGGAGATGGGAGCAGCCTTGAGCCAGGGGCCACTCGCTGCCAACTCGGCAAGAACCTAAAACCATTTTCCGAAGCAGCTTTTGAAGTTTCAGCAGAAGACAGGAGACACTTTCACGAGGCAAACGGATCCTGCCCCAAGATCTCCAAGAGATGGGGGGTTAACTGAGTTTCATGTGTTACACTACAACTTCTACATGCAAATAGCAACTACTTTAACATGCACAGAACATCCGCCTTCCCTGGAACTACAGCTGATAACAAACCGATTTTTGCCACTAGAATGTGTGATCTCATGTGCTGAGAATTTGTTTGGTTTGTTTTTTTTTTTAATAATACAATTCAACATGAGGAGCAACTGGTTAAAAATCAGCAGAACGATCCTACACTGCAAAAATTGTAAGATACAGAATTTTTGAGTTTTAAGATAAAAACAACAGTGAGACGCCACCTTTTCAGCGTGTAAAAAAGCCCAGACATGTGACTACGCCCAGACCAGTGTTCTGAGGCAGAAAGCGAGAAGGCACTAATTTGGGCTTCCCGTACTTACGGCTCTGAGAAAACAAACTGCTTACTCGGAGACCTTTAGAAATATTTCAACTACTGCGCGCTACAAGAAACAAAAAACCACATCACTAAAAAAACCCACGCCAGACAAGAGAAAAGCAGCACGGAGAGCTCGTTTTCGAGAGAGATCGCCTGATAAAAACACCCGCTTTAGAGCGAACTCTGCCGCAGAGAGGCCCCGCCAGGCGGTGGTTAAAGAGGAATCGACGCTGCCCAAGATAAAAGTTGCGCTCTGGAAACTCCCCGAGTCCCAGCGCGTGGAGGGAAGTTTTCTTTCCCGGAGTTGCGCGGGACAACGGGAGCGGGGCCGGGCCCGCGGCTGTACCTGCGGCGCTCAGGTGAGGCGGCGAGGGAGCCCTGCCCGCCCTCCTCCCGCCTGCGAAACTTGGGCGAGCGAAAACCGGTCACAAAAGGAACCNGCCCGTGGGCCCCCCACAGGTATCGCCCCAGCCTCCGGCGCGGGTCCTCGACCCGGGCGGCCCCGCACCACAGAAGGGGCCCGGCAGCGCCGCTCACGGCCCCAGCGCGGCGCCGCGCGGGACTCACCCGTCCATTGCACACGCAGACGACCCGTCGGGAGCGGAGTGGAGGCGCCGCAATAGCGGGACGAGCGAGACCGCTCCGTGTTATAGACTCACAAAATGGCGGCGCCGCCCGGCCCGCCTCGCCCGCGCCGGCGCTCCATTGGCCGGAGGAGCTGTCACCCTGATGGGGGGGCGGGGACCGCCCGCCTTCCGGGGTTGGCGCCCTGGCTCCCCGCGCGAAGCCGATTAGCCGCGCGAGGGGTAAGGGGCGGGGCGACTCTCCGGTGCGCGGCGCTATTCGGTAGGCGGAGGGAGGCAGCGGGGAGGAGCCATCTTCAGAGCGGGAAGGAGGCCGGGATGACACCCAGAGCCGCCATCTTGATTGGGGGCAGGGCATCGCAGGCACGGCGTTGGATGCCATCTTGGTTACGGGCAAGCGGGTCTCCCGCGTGCACGTTGTGCGGCCCGGAGCCGCGGGCGCGGCTCGGCCCCGCCGCCATGTTGGGGGCGGGCAGGGAAGCCACGTGCCGCCGCCATCCCGGGTGAGGGGTGTCCCCCTGCGCTCCTCTTTGGCGGTGAGCCCCTCACCGAGGGGTTTGCTTAAGGTACAGAACGGAGTGTGTGTAATCGCAATTAATATCTTAAGGATAAAGATTACCAGAGGGTGAGAGAGAGAGAGAGAAAGAGAGAGAGAGAGAGAGATATCTTGGGAGGTAAGACGTTAAACGTACCTGCTGGTCTGTGGCTCAGGTACCGTTGTGACACTTTACTGACCGCCCAGCTCTGTGGCCCATCAGGGACACTTCAGTGCGTAATTAGATCGGCTTGTCTCACTCTTAATTGCCTGTAGGCCCCGCTTCTGCAGGGATTCGTGTGTATTCCAGGGATTTGGGGCTTGTCAAGCCTCTGGAAGATTTGGGCCACCTCTGGTGAATTCCAACCGTCCGTGGTGGCTTTGTGTGAGATCTTTCTGTGGCTCCTGCAGGGTGACCGGGACAAATGTGTGGCTCTGTCCCCATTCCCGGCCCTCGGGCACAGTTGGATCCTCCCCACCACTGCTCCATGGAGCCACTGCTGCCATAGATTGAAACACTATTTAAATGCAGTACTTGCTCGCTGGGAATTCCAGTGGCAGTTGCCCGTTTTCTGAGCCTCACTTGTCATCCCACACGGGGATTAATTGGTCAGTTATTAGCTAATTTCTACGTCTGTCCTCAGCCAGGCTCCTCTGCCCTGCCAGATTTCCCACCCAGGGTTTTTGTGTGAATATATTTGGCAGTTTTGCTAAAGTATCTCTGCCACTGATAACCTGTAAAACACCAACACCTGGGCTGTGACACGGCTGTGTATGTGAGGGCTCAGAAAATTATTTTAAGAATAAGAGCGCAAATGAAATTGGGAATGTTATCCCTGGGCAGTGTTTCTGCTTTGTGTTAGGTAACTCTGGCAGGTACAGACATGCATTTTGTGTTCTCGTGTCTCTCTCAAGAGCACACTTGACACGTGAGTAGGGAAGAGAAAAAGTTAGAAGTGAAGTGGTCTGTTTTCTCCCAAACCCGTGTTGCTGTGCCAGGTTTTCTGGCAGGAGCCCTCAGTCAGTCTCAGGGGTTTCAGTGGCCAAGGTCAGACACTGCCTGCCTGCCTGCCTCATTCTTGTCACCCTCTGTGAGCTTCCCTTCTCCTTGGACCTTTTCAGGAGCTGGGAACTCTGATTCCCAAATCTTTTGGTTACTGGGCTTCCAGTTTGGCCCCTGTGGAGTTTAAAACTGAGGAAAAGTGTGTTCTGACCTATTGCTGAAGGTAACTGAACCACTAAAACCAGAAATTTACTGGCTCCTGCATATGAAAAGCTCAGTTGCTGCCTCAGATAAGAGATTTACAACTTCGATGAGGCAAAGAATGGGAAAACCCACTGTAGCTGATAGCCAGAGAGATAAAGTGATGTGATCAAAGAGAGCAGGAATTTAGCTGCCAACACAAGCTCTCTGCTCTCCCTTGAACTGTGCCTGGTTTAAGGTGTATTTCCCATGGAGGTGTTTCTTCAATAAATAAGGAATCCCTTGATGGTAGAGGATTATTTTTTTTTCCCAATATGGAGTATTTCTCTACCCTAAGGAAGAGCACCCTGAGCATCCTACAAAGACTGAAAATATTCATTAACACCTGTCTCTGATCACAGGCCAGGACAGGGTCTGATTTTCTAATAGCTGCTGAGATGAGTTTATGTGCAGGTACTCCAGGTGCTTTTCAGGTATCTTTGTCAGAGCAAACAGGTAAATGCCACCACAGGATTCCTGATTTCTAAAGGCCTTTCCTTTGCAAGTGTGGTCTGACTTGAAAGGTTCTTTAAGGTTTGTGCAAGCTCATCCTGACTTTCCACAGTTCTTGCAGAAATGATGATTGTGCAACATTTTATCAGCCATTTTCCTGCAATACCAACAGAATTTTTTAGACAGCATCTGCTCAGGTACTGTGGGACTACAAGTGACCAGCGACACTATTGTGGTTTTCTCTGGCTCAAAGGGGAAAATGCTTTTAAGAACAAGATTACACTTGATATGAAAACACAGTGGGGAGCAGGACCAGCCCCTGTGTGTCCTTGTGTTTGTTTTGAAAAACAAACCCAGATGAAAATGACCATGTTAAAAAAAAAAAAAAAAAGAGGAGGGCAAAGGGAAAAAAATGAATCAGCTTCTTTTGTATGATCCTACAGCAGTGTCCCACGTCCCACCCTGATTCTGGCTCTGGTTCCTCTGGCCGGGAAGGGCTCTGGGGCACACCCATCTTATTCCCTTTTTGAGCCCTTCCTGCATGTGTTATCTCTTGGCATTTAATTCACCAGCAGGGAAGAAAAACTCTGAAACAAAACCGACCCTTTCCTGCCTGTTCCTTTTGTATTGTTACACAGCTCTGCAGGCTGTGTGGGGTCATGGACGCTTCTCTTCGCAATTGTGTCCTTCATAAACTGGCAAAATTCTTCCCCTTCTCCTTCCTCTTCCCCCAACGTTTCTGCCAGCAGTTTGCAAAACAGAATCCTCCTACACAGGGGCCCAGTTCATGAACCCAAACCCCTGGGCACAGTGGTGCATGCTGGATACTGCTGCCATTGAAAATTGTTTTCCTGGAAGTTCCTCTCCTCCATTATTCCCAGCAAGGCCCTAAACCAGGGAACTCTCATGGATAACTCTGCTACCACTGAATCTCAAAGAAACCAGGGAGCACGGGGTGTCTCCACTCCTTCTGTTTCTCTCTGTGGCTTTTATTTATTTTCAACCCATCTCAGTGAACACGGCGGTTTTATTTCAAAGCTTATTGGCAGCTTCAGGCAGCATCTCAGGGTGCCAGAACATTCTTCTGTGCATCGTTCACGATGCCACATCACCGCACTGGGAATGGTTAGTGCAGGGCAGAGGAGGAGCAGGAGCAGGATCTGAGCAGGAGCAGAATCCCTGCAGGGTTTGTCAGTCCAGCAGACACATCTGGCTCTGACCCATGGCCTCCTCTCCTCTTGCCTGAGAGAAGGGACCAGGAGAGGGACCCAAAGTGCCTCTGCAGCTGGGGTGGTTGGAGGAGGAGGGATGGGGGAGCTGGCTGTGTTAGTTCCAGCATCTGGGAGAGGTGCAGCTCATACCTGCACACATATGGCTTTCCAAGCAGGACACAACATGAATGAGGGGAGTGTTTCTTCCATTGATCCATGAGAGTTTGGCAGCGTGGAGTACTATCAAAGAGTATTCTGACTGGCAGTTGATAAATAAATGGGTTTGGAATTGAGCTTAATATGCTGTCAGTAATAAAAAGAAGTGTTCTTGGAGACTGATTTTTTTACAAGGAGAAATGACTCCATGATTCTGTGATTCCTAACATGTGTATGGGCTCCCTGAGCAGGGTGTCTGTAACAGCTCTGCCACCACAGCAACGTGAGGCCTCCTGTGCAGGGCCGGAGCTGAGCAGGTGAGAAACACCCTGCAAGGCAGGAGAGCTGCACCTGGGCATGGTTTGTATTGCCACTGCACACCCTGAGTCCACCTTTTACTGCTGTGGGTATTTCATGCTGCAAGCAACTACATGAACTTCAGATTTGAAGAAGAATCACAAGAGCTCACATTTTTCATCTTTCCTTCTTTTTAATCCATGACACAAGAGACTTCTCTGTATTTTTGCTGTTCCCCGTCCATGTTATTTCAGCACTTCCCTGTCCCCACGGCTCCTCCCGATGCTCAGGGGTGACTCATTTCCTGTGCGGGACAAACCAGCCATTTCCTGGCTGTTCAACACAGGACTTTTTTCCCTCCTAGTCGGGGTTGGAGTGGTGAAGATCAGGCTATGGTTTGACAAATCTGTGGTTTGATTAATCCATGGTCTCATGATACCCCCTGCAACTCATCCTAGAGCTGCTGTTCTTCCCCAGAAATCACCTGGTAGCGTCTGGGGCTCATGGCTGCCCCTGCTCTCCTGGTCTCCAGGGTCTGTGATTTGGACTCTAACATTAAATTCATCACTCTCACTCTAACCAGCTCTAACAGTGCCATCCTTCCAGTCACTGCAAACTAGATCTTCTCTTCATTCAACCCATTTCAGCTCATAATAAACAAGGTTTTGAAAAAGCACCACAAGGCAAAGCCACTGATCTCACAGCACAGCTCAAAATCAGAAATTTTGATTTATCCCCTAAGTGCTACCAAAGTTGCTTATTCTCATTTGAGAAATCCAGAGCATACTTGTGTTTGTGATAGACACAAGATATCAGAATGCTGGTATTGATTCTGAGCCCATCATTCCAGTGCTTCCCTCCAACGTGTGCTCCCAATTTTCTGAGCCACTTCTTCCCATCCCATGACTTGTGAGCAACTCTTGGAGCTCAGGCATTGCCTAGCCATTGCAATATCAGTCTGAGGTGTTACAGCACTTTTGAGCAGCTTTTTACTGCTGGATTTTTAATTATTCTTTTAATCTTACGCGAACACTTGGACTCATCAGCCTGCCGTAGACCTGGAATGTTGGGGAAAAAGCCCCTGCACAGTAGGGATGCTGCTGCTGGAGTCTGAATGGAGCACATGTGGAGGGCTGAGCCCTGAATAATTCATACCTGGAATGATTTATTCATGCCCAAAGCTGGATACCTCCCTGTGACTTTCCATTATCTCAAAGAGAAGGCGGGTTCCAATTCCATTCCGATGTCCCCAGCCCCGTGCCAGCCCCTGTGCTGGACACAGGGCAGGGGAGTTGACATCTCTGCTCAATGCAAACAGGCAACTCCTGCCCTTCAGTGCCACAGCCATGGCCCCTGACACCAAAACTGAAATGTAGGGACAGGTCCTTACACATTTTTCAGAAAGGACAGTGGGTGAGCAAGCAGGTAAAGCCCTTTTCCATGGATACACAGGGAAATTGAGACTCTGAGATCACAATGGTTGCATGACAAAAGGTCACTTTCTGAGCATGGAAAACAGGCCCTGACTTGGTGATGTGACACCATCGAGCTGAGCTCACTCTCCACCAGAAATTGCAGTGTTTCCCACTGTAAAGTTACAGATTCTGACACAGTTGATGCCACATTGCAGGATGCTTTTCTGCCCTTCCAGAAACCTCTCAGGAAAGCCTGGACAAAGAGAGCAGCAGCTCAGGCTCGTCTTTCCTGTCTCCTGTGTGCTCTCAGAAAATACCATCAGGAGAGGTTTACAGGGCCATGCTCTGAGTTCCTGACCTGGGCAAGGATTCTGCAAGACATTCAAATTCCATCTGTCTAGAAAGGCTGAAAGATGATCCCGTGTTTCAGAGAGTCTCCAGACCCCCAGGCAGCACTGCTTCTCACTGGCTGGTGTGAAATTTCCTAATTGTTTAATCTGCAATCCTGACTTTTTTTGTCCTTGAAATAGGCTCTGCATCAGCATAATTAAAAATGTCAAACAGGCTTGAGAGCCTCTCCAAGTTGCTAAAAATGAATGTGAATTTCCTCCCTGCAGCCTCACTCTGTCTCTCCCTTGCTCTGGCCTCAGCTTTCCCGAGTGCCTGGTTCCAGCCCCTCAGCATAGTTTGCATTCCACTGCCAAGAATGAACATTTATTTATACAAACAACCCTCCTTCCAAGCACATCTCATCCCAGGGCAGGGAAGTAAACGCCATTTCTCATCTGTCCATAGCTCCAGCTCTGCATTTCCTTCTTGCTTTAGTCAGGGGCTTGTTTGCAAGGAGAGCTGAGTGCCATTCTGTTGCTTCCCTGTGCCCAGCAATGGCCTGGGAAGCTCCTTAACTTCCTTACAATGGTTTGATTTTGTGACCCTCTTAAGGATAACACAAATTTCCTGATCAGCCTCTCAAGGGGGCTCACTGGCTCAGCAACAATTTCCAGAGCTGGAACCTGGGGGGCTCTGCAGGAATTTGAGAGTACTCAGCCCCCCCCAAATCTGCTTCTGTCCCAGCACACCTGAACCTGGTGTTCCCAGTCCATTACTGAGCTGCTGTGCTGTGCTGGTTGTCCCAGCAGTGGTGGAGACTGTGGTGGAGCTCAAGCAGCAGCTCCCAGAGGAGCAGTGCCACAGGGCAGAGGGGAGGCAGGTGCAACTCATGCATTATTGCTGCAGCGTCTCCATCACTCACCTGCCAGGCTCTGTGATTGTTCTTGAAACCTTAGCTCTGCCCCTCTGTCCACAGGTGTCTCCTGTTGCATCTGCCGTTTGAATGGATATGGCATGGATGCCAGATGATTCCAGACAGGAGAATATCACAGTCTGAGCACAGGTCATTTAAATGAAAAAGGGCCCTGACAGAAAGACAGGCAGCTGCATAGCATCTAGGCATGCTCCCTTGGGTGTGGAGCCTGCCTGCTGCTTGCTCCCTGCTCTGAACACAGGATTTTACAGGTAGAAATTGCAGCAACATTTGGAGAGGTGTCCACAGTATAAAGGGAGGTGTATGTGTCCCCAGGGCACACAGATCATGCAGATGTGCGTGCCCTCCCCCCAGAGGGAAGCACAGAGATGTGTACATTTTTGGGCACACAGATCACGCAGGTGTGTACAGCCCAGTACTGCCCCTGTGTTCCTCTATGTTTGTGTCTGCAGCCCCTAATCCATGCTGTGGTTCCCCTGGAGCTGAGGGGGCACAAGAGACTACAAAGGCACAAGGAACAAAAGGACAGAAGGGATTGCCCAACTCCTGCTCCCCCACTCCCCAAATCCTGTGTTTTGGTGCCACACATGGCAGCTCAGGAGCCTCGGCTGTGCAGCTTGTTTCCACACTGAGTCAAGAACAAAGATGTCCAAACACAGCCGGCTCAGAGAGGTTGGGGACAGCCATGCTCTGTGCCCGCCATGAGCCCCATTGTCATCCCAGCCAAGAACGACATCATTTCCCCAGGGCTGCAGCTCTATTAAACACAAAGCTCCAAATTATTTCCTATTTGGATCAAAGATGTGTTTGTTCCAGTGGCACTTAAGTTTAAAAGGCAATGCTGGGGATGAATGGAACCTTCCCAGAGGCAGCTGAGGCTCAATTGAGCTGAGGCTCAATTGGTTTGTCAGTGCTGTAGTTATGCTGTGGGCACCTCGTGGTTGCTGCCCCGTATGTTCCTGAAGGATGTTGTGCAGTGGAACAGCTCAAGGAAGCCTTGCTCTATGGCTAAGAGGCCTTTGCTTTTGTGGTGTGAAGGTTTGCTCATGCTTCAGATGGTGAAAGTTCAGGAGTCTCACATTCTGATTCCAGACTTAAAGCCAAAGCACTCTGGATCAAACTGGGTGGAAGTGTATGAAGACACACAATGGCCTATGTGCAGAACCATGGAAGTGGTGGGTTGATTGTAGTCTGGGATCTGGGTGAGGAACTGCTCCCTAAATGTTGTCTCCTGGTCTGGATTGTACAGCAGATGCTCCCTGTGACAGACAGGAGGTGAAGGAAGCCCTCTGGAGTATGAAATTAAGCATTAAAAGAACATGAAGGCAGGAACATGCAGCATGTGAAGTCAGGGAGAACTGAGAACACTGGCAATGCCAAAGGAACAAAAGAAACTCAATATCCTTTAGAAGTTTTAATATTTAATTGGTGAGCTCTCTGATACCAGGGCAGTAAGTATGGCAGACAATGACAGGAGCCTGTTCAAGAGGTGTCTCATGGGGCCCCAGCATCCCCAAAACACAGGCATAGGTGCTCCTTCTGTGCACAACCATCAGTTCTGTGTGCAGCTCCCTGCTCTGCACCACGGCACTGCATTCCTTATTTTGGGTAAAACCAGCATCAGCACAGCCCAAAAGAGACTCCCACTGCCAGGCAGCAGGTCTGGAAGTTGGGTATGCATCATTCCTGGGTCCCTCCTGTGCAGATACTCCCTGCACCTTCAGCCAGAGGAACATTTCCATGAGCTCACTCACTCTCCCTGTTGAGCTCAGTTCCCTCCAGAGGGGCAGTTCAGCTACATTTTCTTACTTGAAGGTCAGGGCTCAAAAAATACATGACAATACTTTATTTATTGAGAAAATACTTTGTTCCGTACTGCAAGATGATAGGTTCCTTCTCTAGCAGGTGGAAGTCAGTTCTCAGAATCCTTCCCTCAGGGACGCTTTCAGCTGAGAGCTCCAGATCCAAACCACCCATTGGCTCTGGTTTCTCTGGAATCTGTTGAGTGGAGTTGCTTGGTTTGCTTCTTCTTGTGCTCTGGGCAGGGTGTTACGGCTGCAGCTTTCCCAGATCCAAGGCCAAGTATGTGTTTCTTGTCCAAAGGATCATCCAGCTGTGGGGTTTTCATCCCTAAGGCTCTCAGCTCTGCTCTCAAGGAGTGGGGGACAGCAATGGGGAGCCACTCTCCAGATCCTGCTGGTCCTGGCTCCTGCCCCAGGTGGCCACTCAGAGCCCAACCAAGCCCAGGGCTCTGAGCTCTCAGGGCAGAGAGCTTTGCTCGTGGCTTCCACCCTACCCCAGGGACTGGTGGGTTGCTTTGAGTTCTCTTTCCTAATGAACATCTGTCTCCCCTCTCTCCTAGGCTGCCCTGTGCCCTGGATGAGATCCTGTCCTTGGGCAGTGCTGTGCTCTGTGGGAGGCTGCCTGCCTGACCTTGGAGCAGGTGAGGGAGACAGTGGCATGTCAAAACAAGGACAGAGTAGAAAATTGAGCAGGAGCCAAGGCTCCAAAGGTGGTAGCCTGCAAGTCTCACAGATGGCATCACCAGGGAGCATGAACCAATGCATTTGCCTGTGGTCAAAATCCCCGAGTGCTGCTCAGGGTGATGTTTAGTGAGGGACAAAAACTTGGGGCTCCTTTTGTTCTCCCCATGCCCGAGATCCAACAGAGACTGGAACAAACCATCCCACAGCTGGGGAGCTTCCTCTTCCCTGCAAAGTACTTTGTTACTAATGGTGTTTTTTCCTGCCTCCAGGAGCCATTTCCCATCACTCCCAGCAAACCTTGGTAAACAGGTGGGGTGCAGAAGTGAACGTGAGCACTTGCCTGGTGCTGGTGAGACTGAGTCCTGCACCCCTGAGCTCAGTCACCTCAATTTCAGGGGCTTTAGACAGGGTTAGGAAGGAGCTGAGGTGTCAGTCGCTAAAGATGATCCGTATTGCAAAAGAAGTAGGTTACCGTGTCCCATTTTGAACAATGACATCTAATTACAAGTCACAGATTCACCACAAATACTATTTAATAACAAATTGCTGCCACACTCCAGCCAGAGCGTGCTGGGGGAACACGTGAGCTTTTGTCTGCGGGCGTGTGGGACAACAGGGGAGAGAGTCTGGCTCAGCTCAGGGAGGGGCAGATGCCAGGTCTCAAAACTGGGGTGAAACACTGGTTGCTGTGTCCTGCTCCCAACAGTGGTGTGTGCGTTTGGGTTGGACTGTTTCGGTTCAGTTTAGCAGATGGTTGACAAAACACCTTGTGTCACACGATGATTTTAGTTAAACTTTAAAAGGCTGCTCAGAAATGTAAAAAGCCGCGATAAACGCCCTGACAATTAAATAAAACAGGATTTTCGCCCTCCCCTCGCCAGCCCCAGTTGTTCGCTTTGGCTGTTCGGTACCGGTGGAGCAGCATCGACCCAGCCCGGCCCGGGGACTCCCTTCAGGTGCGGGCTCTGCCTGCTGTGCTGCGGGACCGGCGGGACCGGCGGGACCGGGCCCAGCACCGGGGGCCGAGCTCCCCCTGCCGGTCTCGGGGCCGAGCACCCTCCGCTGGTACCGGAGCCGAGCTCCCCCTGCCGGTACCGGGCGGCCCCGGCCTCGGGGAGCAGGAACAAAAGGATTCTCTCGTTCCACGTCGTTCCCGAGTGATTCGCGAGCCCGGCGTGCTCAAACGCGGCAGAACCGGGAGGTCCAAAGGTGCTCGTGCAGAACCGGGAGGTACCGGAGCCACCCGATGCCGGCGTTTGGTGACAAACCCCGAGAGCAGCGAGTGGAGCAGCGATGCTCCCGCACGGGCCTTTTGGCCCCCAGCAGCTCCTGTGTAGGGTGAGGGGACACATCATTGTCACACGGACAGCAGTGGGGGACACGTCAGTCCCCACAGCGGGGCTGTGCTGGTAGTGTCTCTGTGCTGATCTGTCACACCTTGTCCGTGGAGTCCTGAGGCCAGCTGTCCCCAGGGCACTGGCACAGGTGTGAGGTGTCCCCAGACTCCACCTTGACACTGTGTCGATGACGCTGCAGCATTTCCTGCTCAGGTCACAGATTTGGCCATCGCTGATTTCAGCTTTCCAACTTCCTCCTGGGAAATACAATGTGAGCTCCTATTAATAGAAGTTCATGGTTTCCAATGGATTTTTTCCTTCACTCAGGCTGGTTTGGTGGCCTGAGCAGTGCTGTGCCAGCTGCCCGTGGCTTTTATTAGCACTTTTCAGAGGCCTTGATTTAGTGCTCAGAGTTGCATCCCAGGCCAGTGGCTCCGGAATGCAGCCCCTCAGGAGCAGAGATAATTGGAACTCGGGGAAAAAGTGGTGTCGAGTCTTTGAACAAAAAAGGTCTTGTTTAAGGAATGTGGTGCTGGAGGCCAGTGTTTGCCAGCAGGGTCTGTGTCCTTCTTGGAGCTGGTGCCTGCAGTCAGATCCTGTCCTCCCCAGACACTCTGGGTGGGATTTTCTGGGAGCATCTCTCAAAATGGAGGCATGGTGCCCTGTAGCAAGTACAGGATGTATCCTGGGAATTGTATTTCTGCAAGCAGAGCAGGAGGGGCTGAGGAAGGATGTGGGGAAGCAGGAAGAGAGCTGAAGAGGTGCTCAGAAGATTCTTGTACAGGGCAGATGAGGAGGGAAACAAACAACGCAGAGAACAGGAAAACCAATGTGCTAGGAAATGATGGCTCCATCCCCCGGGCTCCTGCTAAGGAGGGTGGGACAAGCTCCGTGATTTCTGGCAGCCATGAGCTGCAGCTGCTCCACTCAGCTCCCATCCTGCAGCCAGATGTGTTTGAGTGCAGCTTCAGCCCTTCCTGCCCTGACACAGCCTTGGCAGTGCCCCCATGCTCTGGCAATGCCTCACACTTGTGTTTGGGGGCTGTCCCATGTCCCCTCATGTCCAGGGAGGGTTTCCCAAGGGAGCGGGGAAGGGGGCAGGAGTCAAGTTTAAGCACTGCTGTTCTGTATCCTGTTGTTTTCCTACCAGGATTGTTGCAGTTTCCTGCACTGTCTTATCTGGAGCAGGGAAGGCAGCGCTCTCCAGTTCTCTGGCTCCGTTCATGTCCCAGGTTCTAATCTGCAAAACAGGCGTTGGAGCCTGTGAGAGGAACCAGCCAGGGCTGTCACAGGGCAATGGGACAAGGACAGAGGGGGCAAAGGGCTTTTAGTGCCTCGAAATTAGTGTCTTTACGTAGTGTTTCTGTTTGCACAAGGCTGTGTCTGTTTTACGGCTTCAGGCCTTTAGCACACCTGGGAGGGGGAGAGAGAAAAATCCCAGTGGTGACATTCTCAGATGACTCTGTGTCTGACAGACCTTATAGGAGGATAAATCTCAGAAAGTGCTGATTTTGCTTCCCCCCCACCAAGGACTCAAAGGAAACACATAAAGCCTTAAAACCGAAAAAGCATTTCCGTGTTTCAGTCAGCTCAAAGTTCAGTCTCCCCTGAAGTGCTGGAGACTCCTGTGAAATTACCTGGCCACATTTTCAGGAATACAAAGGTAAAATTTGCACCCACATACTGAGGCCTGGAGAGCTGTGCAGAGTAGGGCCTGAGAAAGCCAAACCTTATAGATTTTAAAAAAACAAACAAAAACCCCTTTTTTTTTTTTCCACAAATGAGCCTGAATTAACCTAACTGTAGGTTGTAGCAGTAGACTGAATTCCCTATGAGTTAAAAAAAAAAATAAAATCCTTTACTGTACAGCTCTGGAATGTCCTGTTTTCCTGCACAAAGGTGTGGGTCCTGTACACAGTGTCCATTATCAGATGGGAGCCTCTCCTGGAAAGAGGATTAAGCCACAACATCACTCCCAGCCACAGACTCTGAATCAGGCACCAGGCTCCAAAACAAACCTCAGCCTCAAACTCTAAGCCCCGACCCTTCCCCACAGGGATCCCAGGGTTGCTGGAAGCAGGTAAAAACTGTGGCAACGATCAAGATGGATTTTTATTATTCAAAGGGAGGACACATATGCCAGCTCAGCCTTTGGGGAAAGGACAGTGGTCATTTTTCTCACTCAGCTGTGATTGTGAATCCAGACTGATTCCACTTGCCATTCCTTTGAGGGAATCTCAGCTGCTGGAATTTGAGGGCCACAGCAGCCTTAGGGGTCTGTGCTGTGACAGAGCCTGTGCTGGGAACTAAATAGCAAGAGGAAAAAAAGGCTTTTCTTTCCAAGAGATCAGGAAGAGGAAGACATGTGCCTGGAGATAAGGAAAGATAAAAGCATTCCATTTGCAGAGTCCTGTGATAGGGATCAAGATGTTCATCTGCCAAGTCAGTAATTTTGTGGCTATATGACCATGTGGAGCTTCCGTTCCTGTTACCTTTTCCCACACTGAGTGAAGGCACCAGATTGTTGGCATGGAAGTTCCTTTGAGTCTGAGTGGCTCAACCCTTTTGGAGAATTGCACAGGCTGAACTTGAAGATAAAACTCTCCTTTACTTCAGGGGGGAAAATGCTTCTTCCCCAAGTTTATGTTCAGCTTGTAGGGGCTCATGGGAGCAGGCTGTGAACTCCCTGGCCCGGGGAGGTGGGAACAGGTCAAACACCTCTGGGGAGAAGCTTGGGCAGAGCCTGTTTTCTTTGAGGGGTCAGCTGAAATGGCCATTGGAGGTGATTCCCTGCCCTGTTTGCTGGGATTCATCAGGAGTGAGCTCACAGGAACAGTAGATCCCATACAAGGCCTTGATTAACATCAGGAGCTCAGATTGCATTTTCTGCTTCCAAAAAGGCTTTTATTGTCTGATTTTTTGTTAAAGCAGCAGCAGATTTCAGTAAAAAATTCTCAGTAAATCCCGCCTTTGCACATTCCACACACGGGCACATGCAACAGCCAAGCATTTGGGCTAAAATTATCTGTGCTATCATTAGGAGGGAACATATGGATTGGTGGAGCCTAAGTGCAGAAGGGAGCTGTGCTGCAGGCTCACCCTGAAGGGAGCAATTCCTGTACCTCCTGGTCAGCTGGCACCTGTGAGAGGTGTGACCTGTTCTCTTTGGACAGGAGAGCTGCTGTGTTGGGCTCATGCTGGATGGGCACCAAAGGCACTGGACACCCAGGGCAGCATTGAGGGACCAGGCACAGCACTGCCCCAGGACATTGGGCACTGGGGGACCTGGCACAGCACTGCCTCAAGGCATTGGGCACTGGGGGACCTGGCACAGCACTGCTCCAGGGCATTGGGCCCTGAGGGGCCTGGCACAGCACTGCCCCAGGGCATTGGGCACTGGGGGACCTGGCACAGCACTGCCCCAGGGCACTGGGCACTGGGGGACCTGGCACAGCACTGCCCCAGGGCATTGGGCACTGGGGGACCTGGCACAGCACTGCTCCAGGGCAGTGTGGCACAGCCATTCCTGCCCCTGTGCTGCTGGCTTCACCCTCAGCCTAATGACCAGACTCCTGAGATAAATCCCTGTGGAAAAGCACCGTGTTCATGGATTACAGAGTAGCCCTACAGCTGTCAGCTGGGCTGGGCTTCTCCTGTGTTCCCCAGCTCTCTGGGACAGCAGGAGCCCCAGGGCTGGAGCTCCCGTGCATGTTCAGGTGTGCTCTCGCTCTCACTGACCGGGGCCTGTTCTTCCCAAGAGCTGTGTTTCATGTAGGCCAGAACTGCTCAAAAGAACTGCTCAAAGAACCACTTTAGACAAGGTTCCCATGTCCAGCGTTTCCAGCCTTGCCTCTTTTACCACCACTGATTGAAAAGCTTTTAATTATTCATGGGCTGAGATGCGAGTGTGTGGTGTCAGCGATGGCCACACAGGCTCCCGGGCTGCCATGGTGCTGAGGGCATGTTATGTGTTCCCTGTGACACAGAAACAGGGATGACTCCAGGCTGCTGCATGGATCCTTCCAAACAAATGTGAGAGCTTCAAATTTAGTCTCTAATATAAATACAAGTTGCATGTGTTACTTCAGATGGGAAACTGCCTCTTATTACTGTTTGCAAAGTCAGAGGATGTCAGGCTGAACCAGCCTCACTATATCTGATTCTCTCTCTGCAGTTCAGCGCTTGGAGACACAGAGCTTGCCAACCCCAGAGCACAGAAGGAATGGCTTGCAGAGTTCAGTTTGTAAAAGTCTATTTTCAGTGTTTATATTTAGTTTCCGTTTCATTGGTATTGCAGAGGCTGATCCTGCAAATATTTACCCCAGTCAGGTTTTGTGTGTAGAGTTCCTGGGAGTGCAGTGGGAGCTCAGCCCAGGGAGGGCACAGGCCTGCAGTGGGCTGAGTATGGAGAAATTCAGTTGCATCTTCTGGTCAGGGTTTTATATATATATATACATATACACGTATCCATGTATATAGCACATATATGTGGTGATCATTTCAGGTTCTGAGAGAGAAAGGCCATTCAAAGCATCACTTACTGATCCCCACCTGAGAGAAGGCTCAGTGAGACAGAAAGCAGCAGCATGGTGAGTGTTCTGTTATGGTATAAATGATAGCACAGACAAGAAAGAATGAACAAATTGAGTTTTAAAAGGAGTCCTGAGATGAAATTGCCAGCCTATAATTATTGCACTGTTGAGGAGGGACAGAAACAGCCCCAGGACTGCTCTTGTCTGCGCATCCTCTCTCACTTATGTTCTTTCCACCACCTTTACAGGGTGAGAACACCAGCGATGGTATCAGTTCCCTTCAAGCAGATCTCTCCAACCTTGTGATCTGGGCACACACTCATGGGACCATATGCAACCAGATCCCAGCCCTGGAATTTATGCAGAACATGGGTCACATGAGCAATGACAACTCTGTGCTGTGGATGTGCAGAGTTGGACATGCCTATCATTGGCACTGTGGGAAGACACACAACAGAGGTGAAGAAGAGACTGAGGCTGTAGGAAGAAGAAAGAGGGTCCTGTCTTCTGAGTCTTTGACAAGGGAATCCAGCTTTGAGGAAAAGAGGCTCAAGTTGACCCCATCATCTTTTGAGATGGATCAAGCAGATTCTGGGAGCACAGAGTCATGTGGCAGATCCCAAGGGGTCACTGAGGAGAAGGCTGACAGCACCTACACGAGGAATAACAAGCCCGGTGGGAGTCAAAATACCATAACATCAGGAAACATCAGGAAACCCATAACATCATTCTCTGCAGCAGAGCAGCGCTTCTCAGTGTCTGGTAGCAGAGTCCAAACTGGCAAACAGGACATGAAGTCTGAAAGTGATGATGACAACTTACAGATCATCTCTGATGATGAGCAGTGTGAGGCAGATGAAGACAACCAAGGAGACAGAATCAGCCAGGATAATGTATCAGAGCCATCTGCTGAGGAGCTGCAGTTGCCCCACTGCCAGAAGATAGCATTGGATCAGTCAACAGCCTCCCAAAGAGCGGCCTTTGCCCCCAGGACAAAGCCACCCCTAGCCCGTGCCTACATTCTGCAGGCTTCTGCCAGCGACTCAGAGGACCCAAGCAGGGACATTTTGAGGCTGAGTTCTTCTGCTGCTGCAGGGCCCAAGGCTGAAACTTCTAGAGCAAAGAGCCTCCCAGGGTCAGCAGCACCAAAGGTATGTTTCAAACCCCTTCCTGTCCCCAGCAATGAAGCCAGGGCCCAGCCTGAATCACAGCCCTCGGTGATATTCTTTGAGTTTCAAGCCACTGCTGCTGTTCAGCAGCATCTCCAGCTGAGCCCTCCAGAGTATGGCACACCAGGAATGGGCTCCAGTGGGGACAGTGCTGAGATTGTGGGTGAGGACAGTGAGACATCAGGATCCAGGCAGACACCTTGTTCTTCAGCCTTCCAGAGTCCAGAGAGCCATCCACCTGCAGCCTCAGATGGAGGTAAGACAGTGGGGAGTTCTGTGCCTGCAGGGGTGTGGGGGTGTTCTATTAATCACTTTCCCAAAATATCCAAGAAGGGTGAGTTCACATCACTGCCAAGACCTATACTGCAGCATCTAAGTAAATCTCTTGGATTTGGGGCACTCCTGTTTCTGCTTAAGGGGACTACAAAGCTCCCTGCCTAAAGGAATTGGTACTTCTATAGGGAATGTCCTTCTCTGAGGTACCCAAAGGTGTTCTTGGCTGCGCCCCAGCCCCAACATCCCAATTTGAATACTTTGATCTTCCATTTTACCGTACCCCATACAGTATGTTGAGAGAGTCCCTGTGAGAAACTGGAGCCAGAGTAGGGAACTCAGGTCTCAAGACAAAGAAACAAAAGGAAGTAACCCAGAGAAATTGTGGCCAAAGCTCTGGCTGCACCAAAGCCAGTGGCAAAACCTCCCAGCACTGGCAGTGGCAGTGGCAGCAGACTGTCAGTCCTGCATAGGAAATGTAGGACTCCACACATTGCTTTAGTCCTTTCAAGAATGAAGGTTTTCATATTTGCTGCAGCACAGGGGCCTTGACATGTCCTTGTGAAGGGCAGAGGTTGCTGAGGCAGTATTTGGGGTTTACCTGGGATGTGCTTACATCACCAGTGCTGGTCCTGAAAAGGCTTAGGGGTTGTTGCTCCTTGCAGAGCCATAATGACACAAACTGCCACAGTTGGGATTTGGGGGCAGTATTTTAGTGTTTTCATAACTGACATCAGGTGTCATCTGAAGGGACTGGGAATTCTGGGAATGTCTAGAAAATGTAGTAGCTGTCTCTGCCAAAGTAACTGGCTCATGGCTCACAGGAGGCCTCAGCATTATTGATTCATGAGCTGTTCCTCTCTGCACCTGGAGCAGTCAGTACGAAACAGGCCAAAACTCCAAACCAGAGGGACAGCCATCAGTCTTTCAGGATGACAACTAAGCCTGTAAAAAAGAACCTGGTGCAAATAGGGTAATGTCTAGGTGTTGGCTCATATGCCCTTTTCCATCACCCCGTCCTCAGCCCTGGACGAGTCACAAGCGAGCAGATGGAGCTTTCCAGCAATCCAAAGAATTCATTTCTCATGCTACATCGAACTAGGTAGATGTGGTATTGCCGTGGCAACCTGGGAGAGAGCCCAACTGGAATCCTGGCAATCCTTTAAACAAAATCATAGTACGCTTTTACTCACCTGTTTGTTCTCCCTCACTGTCCACCCCAACCTTTGGTTCATGCCGGTATTTCATAGTGAGAGGGAAATTTCCCTGTATGGCAGTGAGCAGGGCCAGCTGCCAAGGGAAAAGGAGCAGGAAGGAGCCCAACTTTTCCTTGGAGAGCTCAGCACTGTTAGGTTGTGCTGGCTTGGGGAGAACACAAACATGACCCACATTTTTAGGGGAAGAGGTTTGGGAGAGTCCCGTCATCTGTAAATGGCTTCCAGAAGTCAGGTAGACACTATCCTTTATCTCCTTGTGTTTTACTGATCTTTGTGGGTTCTTGCTGTCCACAAAGATGTGTCTTGTCTTTTAGATGTGCTGAAGATGCAGGGGAAAAAGAAAAGCTACGCCGCTGTAGACATAAAAGTGTTCAAAGAGTGGCTGAAGTTGCACCACCCCTCCGAGACACGCAAGATCCACACGCTGCCTCCTGCAGACCTTGACCGCTACCTGGTCTCATTCTTCAGCTCTGCCAAGAGACAGAATGGCATGGATTTTTCTGCCAATTCCTTAAACTTCTTCCAGCGAAACATCAACCAGTACCTCAAGTTCCACGATTACCAGTACAACATTTTGAGAGGGCCAGAGTTCAGGGCCTCTCAGGAAGCCTATAAATTAAAGCATTGGAGCCTGTCCCAAAAGGAGAAGGAGGAAAAGTGGAGTGTTGTGGAGAACCTGACAGATGAAGATGTGGAAAACCTTCATAAGAAGGGAATTTTAAGCAAGACACATCCTCAAGCCTTGCTGCACCTCATGTTGACCAACCTCATTAGGGGATTTGGAGCAAGCACCCACCACCAACCCCACCAGCTGTACTGGGGACAGGTGGTGCTGAGGAAGACTAAAGGAGAGATGGAGTACTTGGAGTGGAAGGATGATCTGATCCCTGGCGGAAACGAAGAGGAGCTAACCCCACGGCTCTTTGCCAAGCCTGAGGATCCAGAGAACTGCCCAGTGGCCAGTTACAAAGAGTATGCCAGGAGGAGGCCTCCAGACTTGCTGAGTGACAACCACCCTCTTTACCTGTCTCCCAAGTCACTGTGCTCCATCTGGGACAATGTGTGGTACAGCAGAAAGGCACTGACAGAAGCTAAAACTGATAAAATCTTGAAAGTTATTACACAGGAAGTCAGAGGAGCCGTAAGGAAGACCAAGAAATAGGAGTGTCCTTCGGCTTTGCCCCACTCCAAGGCTGCTCTGAAACAGAATCCTTTCGCAGTATTTGGTATAGGTTGAGAACAAAGATCTTTCTGCTGGGCTTCCCTTGGCACTGAAGGTACCTACAGATCTGCAGTGCCTTAGCTTTCAGGGAAGTTCCTTTGTTGTTTTTTCTGTTACTAGAATTGATAGTTCAGTGAGTTAATGAGAATCTTCAGTTTCACGTTTGCCAAACAAGTTAATGTTTTACTGCACAGTCAATGCTGTTAGAAATGACCAGTGCTGATACAGAGAGGGCTCAGTGATGGCAGAGCCTGGCCAGGAGCATCAGCTGCACCCACATTTTGGGGGTGACACCCTACACAGCTCAGCCTGCAGGGAAGGATAAGCAACATGAGAACGATGGCTCTGCCAATCCCAAGCTCGCAGGAATGCTTCTGACAAGGTTCGGGTCATTTCCCTTAGGGAAAGATTCATAGATTGAAGAAGTTGTGGCTGTTTTAAGAAGTTACTTAAAGAAACTGACAATGTTGAAAGGTTTTATGGTAACTGGTTTCCCTGGAGTGCAAAACACTACTCCATAAAGGCACTGGGAGGTGTGCTCAGCTCTGTTCAGCTGCCCCAGCAGTGTTTAGTGCCTGTTACAGCTCAGTCAGGTTTTTAGTTGCATTGTTGACAGAGTGAAATAAAAGAACCTTTAATTCAGTCCTGTCTGTCTCTGTCTGAACAGCAGGTGATGCTTTCCCGGAACACTGGTATGTTCCCTGTTGTGCTCAGTGTCCCTTGCTCCCAGCCCAGTGGCACAGAGCTTTGGGCCCTTTGAACCCCTGTGGGCCATCCCCATGGTATCAAACAAAGCCTTGGGGGGTCAAGCTTTTTGCCAGAATTGGTCCCATTCAACCAACTGAACATCAGGAAATAACTTAAGGACGTTTGAAGAGACATAAAACCAGACAAACTCTCCTCAGGTGCTGGAGAGCATCTGCTGGCTCCTCTTGTGCTTTGGAGCACTGGTGGCATCACCATGACACCAGGACTGAGCAGCTGTCCCTGCTGGTCCCAGTCCCAGGTGACTCAGCCATGGTCACATCTCTGGTCCCTGCTTCCCTCAGCCCCCAGACCACCCTGGGTCAGGCTCTTTCCTCCCCATTGCTGGTCGGTTCCCAGGGCTCAGAAAGAGCTGCTGCTGAACAGGTTGCATCATCTGCCCACTCTGACCTGTCACAGCAATGGGCACCTCCCAGCTCCCTGGGGCTCCACCAGGGAAATCCCCGGGTCTGAACCAGGACTCCCATCAGCGCTGGCAGAGCAGGGTGCGGGTTTCAGAGGTGTCAGTACTGGGACCCCGGTCAGCACTTGCACAGTGGGGTCGGTACCAGGGTCTCAGCAGGCCCGTATCGGGGCCTCAGTGGATGCGTACCCAGGTCCCGGTCAGCACTTACAGAGAGGGTCGGTACCGGGGTCCCGGCGGGTCTGTACCAGGGTCTCGGCAGATCCCTACCAAGACCCCGGTCAGCACTTGTGGACGGGTCAGTACCGGGGTCTCGGTATCGGGGCCGGTATCGGAGTCTCAGTGGATCCATACGGGGACCTCGGTCAGCACATGCGGACGGGTCGGTACCGGGGTCGGTACCAGGGTCCCAGTGGATCCATACCGGATCCCGGTCAGCACTTGCGGACGGGGTCGGTACCGGGGTCGGTACCGGAGTCCCGGTGGGTCCGTACCGGACCTCGCGGGCGCTGCCCGGGAGCCCCCTAGCGGGGGCGGGTGCACGGACACGGACCGCAGCGCCGTTGGGGTCGAACGGGACTTTAAAGCCCACCCGGTGCCATCCCTCGGTGCTGCCATCCCTCGGTGCTGCCATCCCCCGGTGCTACCCTCCCGTGCCGCCCCCGCCCCGCGCAGGGACTCCTCCCGCCGGCCCCGAGCGGTCCCAGGCCTGCCCGGTGGGACCCCGGTGCTCCTCCAGCCCCAGCCCTGCATCCCAACTGCGGGGGCTCCTCTGAAACACCGGAGCAAAACCAGTGGAGCAGGCAGGCATGGAAGACCGAGAAAGAGCAACTCTTTAATAAATTAGCAAAATAAACAGCATATATATATATGTATATTTATATTCCATTGCTGCATCTCCATGGATCACAGGAGTTAAACCAATGTTGATTCCCAAGTCCCACGGTAACACTGATCCAGAGGCCTTAGTTCAGGTCCCCCCAAGGCAATGCTCAGCCTTGCGGTGCTTAAAAACCTAAAACCACTGAGAAATAAAACAGCTTTTTCGTAAGCCTGAGACACAGCTCCCGAGGGGCAAAGTGAATTACTGGGTGATTTCACCTGGCTGGCTCCAGGCAGAAGTGATTAAAAAGATACTGATCCAATTTTTTCCCTCTTAAGAATAAAAAGTGTTCTTCCACCCCACAGGGAGGAGGAGGAAGTGGCATATCTATTGCATGGAAGGATTATCAGTTTAACAATAAACCAGATTGATTTGCAGGGTTCACGTCTCTGATTGTTGCGACAGCCAAGGGTGGAACTGATGGAGTATTTGGGTCACACATCAGCTGATTGTGAACAGGGCCAGCCCCCAGCCCGGGGGTCCCTCAGTCCTCATCCCGGACGTACTCTCCGGCCTCCCAGCGCTGGGCCATGACGCTCTTGTGGCGAAACACTCGGGTGCTTTCCACCACCTGCAGAGACCAGAACGTGCAGGATCTTTATAAAAAAGAGACTTTCATAATAATCTGGTTTGCAGAGCTTCTCCCCCTGCCAGCTCCTCAACCCTCTCTGCCTGACTCAGTGCCCACCCAAGTGACCATCCTGTCCACCCCTGTCCACCCCACGAGCCTGCAGGAGTGAGGGGAGGCAGGGAACGTGGGAGGTGTCAGGGCAGCTCGAGCAGAGCCCCGGTGTTCGTGAAGGGCTTTACCTCTGTGTTGACCTTGTCAACCGGTTCAATGCCTGCGTACTGTGGAAAGAGGAAAACATGATTAGATAATGGCAGCCTGGCAGGGGAGGCAGCCAGATCTGGCTCCCAGCAGGGGCACAGGAGAGTCAAGAGAAAGCAGCACATGCAGCCAAGCCCTGCCTGGGGTTGGGGAACAGTCCAGGCCAGGATCCCCCACAGGGGGAAGCTGCTGCTCCTCTCCAGTCCCAGCCAGTGCTGGCAGCTCCGAACGGCAGGCGCTGCCTGGAGGGGCTCACATGGCCCCTTGATGGTGCCACCACCACCAGGTCTCCCATCGAGCTGAGCAGCTGGATCTCCAGCTCCAGGTGGGAGTCAGGTAACGCCACCTCCAGCCCCAGAGCCACCAGTCTTCCCCCAGGCTCAAGCCCCCCAACCACTTGGCACAAGCAGGGTGAGCATGTTCACCTTTCCATCCTCCTTCACCCTCCTCCTCCGCTCCTCGAAGGGGCTGGAACGCGACGAGTCAGGGGTGAGGGTCTCTGCACTGCCCTGGGAGGAACTGGTCACTCTCAGTGGGGTGAAGGATGAGATCAGCCCCAAGACCCCTGTCTGGTGTGAGGCAGGAGAAGAGGCAGGAGACCCAGACACTGAGTAGTTGCCACTGGCACCTGAGGCAGCTTTGAGAGAAAGAGTGGGGCGTGAGAGACCTCAGTTCCACTCCCAGGGGATGGAGATCCACAGGAGTGTCAGGCCCTTGCCCCAAACATGCCTCCATGGCAGGTCCAGCAGGTTTGGTCATAGCCAGGATCCCATGCCTGGGCCCCAGCCAGGGACTGCAGGAACAAGGGGTAAAATGCATTAGCTGGGCCCTTCCGGGCCCTTCCAGCCCTGTTTGCTGCTGTAACATGACACAAACTCAGCAAGACCTGAGCAGCTCTGGAATCCTGCAGAGCCTATCCCTCCTCAGCAGTTCTGCTGACTCCAGTATGCTGGTATCAAGTTCCCCCAGGACAGCTTACTACCAGCACACAGGAGTCCTTACAGGCATCCCACCAAACCATTTCTCTGACACTCTGTCCCTTTGCTCCCTTACCAGAGCTGTGCCGAGAGCGGGAGCCCTCCTGGTGAACACCATCACTGTAGGTGTCCATCAGCCGCCTCCGCTGCTCCTGGAGCTCCTCTTCCCTCCGCAAGTCACTCCGGATCTCCTCCTCGATCAGCGCCGATGTCTGAGGCTTCCACGTTCGCAGCCGGTACTGCTCCTCCCGTCCGTCCTCCCTCCGCTGCGGGCTCTGCGTCCCCATGTCCTCCACGAAGGACACCTTGGGCTTCCAGAAGGAGAGGGACAAGTATTCTCTGGGCAAGACAGCAGTGTTGGCGGGGCTCTGGGTGGAGCTGGGAAGCTTTCCTCCCCAGGAATCCTCGCTCCCCCATTTGCTGGCGCTGGCGGAAGCGTGCTGGGACACCAAGGGCTGCTCCCGGCTCCTCTCGCTGGCGGCAAAGCGCGGCTGGGACAGCTGGAAGTGGGCAATGCTCGCTGTGTAGCTGGGAATGCTTCTCTCAGCTCTGGTGTCTTCTGCCGGGCTGGGGCTCGAGGGCTGCTCCACCACAAACTCTTTAACCCAGCTCCTCCTCTCCTCTGCCCGCTTCAGGGGAGGGGGCTTCTGTGGGGCGGTTTCCTCCTGCTCGAACACCCTCCTGCGCTCCTCCAGCTCCTGCTGCGTCCCCCTGTCATACGCCCCCAGCAGCCTCCCCTGCCTTTTCAGATCTTCCTCACGCTTCGTTTCCTGTTCAATTTCCCTCTGGACGTAAAGGGAAGCGCGGCCTCTGTCCTTCCCTTTCCTGCCTGGGCCAGGAGACGTGTGAATGTTGAGGACAGGCTTGGTCTGGATCTCCACCAGCTCGCTGCTGGAGGTCAGCCGCTGGATCCCCCTTTCCTTCCAGAGGTTCTCCTCCCTTTCCATGGCCATGCGGATCTCCCGCTCGATGGGTGTCTCGTTGCTGACCTTTGTCTCCTTGCCCAGCTCCTTGCTGCCACTGAAGGTCTCGTTGGAGGTGCTTCCATCGCTGGCATAGCCCGCAGTGGCTTCGTTATACATCTCACCCAAGCCAGAGTCCAGGTCTTCTCTGGACCATGTTTTGGTCAGGACAGACATCTTCCCAACAGGATGCGACTTTTCTGTGTGAGGCTTTCTGGGAGCATAAACCTCCTCTTTCTCGGGTGTCTTGTATGAGGACACACCATAAACCTGGTAAATGCTCTTGTCTGTCCTGCTCTGGCTTGATGCACCGGCACTGCCATAGCCTCTCGTAGCCTTCGTGGCCATCTCAGGGCTGTACCACTCTTCCCTGGAGACTTTTGTCACTGACTCTGGCCTTGGGGACATGGCCTGCTGTCCTGGGCTGAAAAATGAACCCGGGCTGGTCTTCTCCAGCATCAAGAACTGCTGCCGAGCCGCAGAGAAGTTGATCTGCTCAGTGTCAATATTCTCAGGGTCAACAGGTGTTGCAGCCCTGCCTGGGGACGGTTTGTCAAAGCAGATAGCAAAGCTGGTGGGGACGCTGCCTGTGTGCTTGCCCTCCCCTTGGCTGCTCACGCCGGTGTTGATGGAGCTCAGCTCATCCACGGAGCTCCACCTCTCTGCGGTGGTGGAGCTCTTCCTCATCACCTGGCTCCGGATGACCTCTTTCCTCTCATCTTCGAGTTCCCTAGCTTTCTCAGGTGAGATGTTGGGTGGAGGGACCCTATACAGATCTTGCTCCTCATCATCATAGAGCTTCGAGGGTTTCCTCTCACCTTTGTAAGCCCGGAGGTCATACAGACTTCCTGATCTCACCACCTCTAGTTTGGACTCCCTGTCTGGGGACGGGGTCCAGACATCTCTTCCACCCTCCAGGAAATACGAGGGTGACTGGGACCTCCTCTTCCAGCTGTAGCCATTTTCCACCCTCTGGGTGCTGTGCTGAGCAGAGCCGAACACGTCTTCATCGCTGTTGGCCCTCAGGTCTGCCAGCGAGTCGTGCCTGTGCGAGGCCTGTGGGAGCTGGAACACAAGGTGCCTGGTGACTCTGTCCATCTCCTGGGAAGAGTCACCCCTGTGCCAACCTTGTTGCAGACAGGGGCCACTGCTCAGCTTCAAGGTCACCCTCAGAGTCCCAGTTCAGTAGAGGCCAAGGGTCTGGACCTGGCTGGCCCTGCAAGCAGGAGGGGAGAGCAGCCATTAAGAGCAGCAGAAGGAGCAGAAGTTGCGATGCAGCCCCTCTCCCAGCCTGGTACCACTGTCCTCAGTGTGGGACAGAAACTGTCCCACCAGCCTGCACCGTGTGAGGCAGGAGCAGCCAGAGCACAAAGCACCTTTCCCAGTGGGAACTGCCACAGAGCCCAGAAACCTGCCCCACCTCTGTCCCCCAGCCTGGCTGGGTTCTGGGGGAGCACAGCCAAACCTGCCACAGGCAGTCAGTGCTGCCTGCACCGCCAAAGGCAGCAAAACCTCAGCAGCAAGCTCCTGGTGACACCACATCCAGCTGGGCTTGGCTCCGGGCATGGACAGCCCAGGCCTCTCCATGTGCACAGGGCAGGGAGGGACCTCCAGTCCTGGGCAGCACTGGCAGGGAGAGGCGGTGCCAACACCTGGGCCACCCCTGCATGGAATACCTCCTTGTGCCATTTACAGAAAGGAGCCTCCAAATAGCCCAACTCTAGAAACTATAGGGTCATAAAAATGGTTTCATGGCTCATAAAATGAGGGGACTTTAACCCCCCTGGCACACAGGGCAGGAGTGAACGGCCCCGAGCTCAGGGTCAATCCTCCAGTGCTGGCTGCGCCAGAGCTGGCTGGAACAGGAGGTGCCAGACAGGGAGGGGCAGCACAGGTGGGTTCCCCATGAGACAGCAGCTGCCACCCCTGGCTCAGATGCCCTCCCTGGCTCCAGAACTGGTGACACACATGTCACCTGCACAAAGCTGGGTGTGCCTGGAGCCAGCACCATGTCCTGTGTCACTATCTGCTGAGGCTTAGCCATGGCTTTGCCATCACCTGTCACTGCTCCTGGCTGGGCTCCTGCGAGCCTTAGCAGGTCAGGGTGTGGCACTGCTGGGCACCGGTACCAGGCTTCCTGGGAGTATGCAGCAAAATTGGAGCAAGGCCACAGTGATAGCAGGGGCGGCCCAGAGCCTGGAGACCACGGTACTGGCAAGCACAGCTCAGGATGAGGCTTGACCAGGTGGAGGCAGGTGCCCGGTGTTCCCTGCATCCAAAGCATCCTGATTCACCCCCAGGATGTGAGCACTCTGTGCATGCCTCCTTCCTGCAGCGATTCTGGTGACCGAGCTTCCTCTGCTCACCTCCAGCCCTCCCGGGATGTACCATCCTCCTACAAAGCAAGCGGGGCTGGGCCCCAGCCAGGAGCTTTTTAAACCTTTCCTAGGGCAGGAGTACGTGGGTTTCATTAGCCGGGACATCCTGGCCAGCCCCAGGCGATGCCTCACCACAGGAACTGCTGCCCAGCCCTGTGCCCAGCCCTGGCGGCTCGGCTTCTCTGCCTGAAGCTGCACCCGGCTCAATTTACCTGCTAATTCCCCTGCCGTGATTCACTCTTGCTCTTTTATTGCCCCGAATGACCTGGATAATGAAACCCATCTGCCCACGCCTCTTACCATGTTTGGGGGGGAAGAAGTCCCGGCTCGAAGGGGACCCCTCACCCGGGAGCGCTGGCGGCAGGCACAGGAGGGGAGCAGGGACAGAGAAACCAGCTGAGCTGTTATCAGGACTCCCGGCCAGCTCCACGCAAGCGGAACAGCCCCTCCCAGAGCTGCACCCAAAACATTCTACCTCCCTCAGCTCCGTCTGGTGCCGTGGGACTGCAGGGGCTCGGGGGTCCTGGGCTTCTCTCCCCCATGCTGGGCTGCCCCCAGCCCATCCACCTGGGATGTGCTGGGCAGAGCAGATGACATTGACACCAGTCTGGCCTGGGACCCCCACCATAAGGAGACATCTGGGGCATTTGCCAGGGTCCCCCCATCTTGGGGGTTCTGCATAGGGCTACAGAGCTGCAGTGCACCCACCCTGTGCCCTTCCTGAGCCAAGGACTGCCCCCAGACTGGCTGATGCACACAAACATCCCAGCATGTGTCCAGTGTCCCTTTGTGCCCACCCCAGACAGCGCCAGCTCTCACTGCACACCCTCACTGCCACCATCCCTGTGTGGGCACCAGTCCTTCCAAGGCCAGGGGGACACAGCGTCCCCCCAGTGCCCTGCACTGCCCTCGCCCCCGACCACGCTGCACTTACTGTCCAGGGTGCTGTCAGGGCAGGGGTCCCCATGCTCCGGGGAGGCCACACGGGACACTCAGCTGAGCTGTGTGTGCTGGGGTGTGGCCAGGGTGGCAGCACTGGGGTGTGGGGGGTGCGGGAGGGTGGCTGCGGGGCCCTGATAAGCTCAGCACCAGGGAGTTGTGGGGAATTCCAAGAACCAGGTTGGGCTCAGTGCCTTGTCCCCAAATTCCTGTGCTGTCGTCACCCTACTGCAGCTGGTCCCATGCCCGGGGGGCTGGCCTTGGCCCCGACCCGTGGGACTCACTGATGCCCCAATGCACCAACATGCCAACACACCCATGTGCCCATTCCTTAATACACTGGCACAGTGGTGTAGCCATGCAGCCACAGACCTTGCTCCAGGACCTTTCTGCCCCTCCATGAATGCAGCTATGGCCCTGAGGAGCTCTGAAGCTTCAGTGAGAACCTGAATGTCTGGCTCTGCCCCTACCCTGCTAGCCCCAGAGGAGGGGCATGGCCAAGGAGACCTGAGTCAACGTGCCAGGAGCAACCTGAGCTCTCCTGTCACACCACAGGGCCTCCCCGC
>VXBI01000301.1:162925-175213 GCA_013397375.1 Toxostoma redivivum | reverse complement strand
TCGGCGGGGACTCACATCACCGTGCAGCACTTGCAACGCTGCTTCTTCACATCTGTCTCCTGCTCGGCCTCCTTGGCATCTGTGGCGTTGGCACCCGGCTTCTGCCCGCCCGCACCCTCCTCGCCCAGCGGCTGGGCAGCCGCCGGCTCCAGCGCGGTGCCGTTGGGCGGGGTGTGGTCCTTGTGTGCCGGCTCCGGCTTGCTCTCGGCATCCTCAATCACCACCAGCTCTGCCTTGATGGTGCCCTCCAGCCCCAGCACCTTCTTGGTCTCGTTCTCATCCTCCACGTTCTGGTAGCCCATGAAGATCATGGTGACGGGTTGCTCCTGGCTGGCCTCTGTCCCCTCACCCGGTGGCACCTTGGCTTGCAGCCCTGTGATCTCCCGCCGTGGCGTCGGTTTCTGGCTGCCCGGGGCGCTGCCAGCCCCCTTGCCAGCCTTGGCTGGGGTCTGGCGCCCGGCAGCTTCACTCAGGGTGGCCTCGTCCGCCTTGTGCAGGAGCTCGTCGACCTCGGAGGAGCTGAGGGGGTGGGCCCCGTTCTGCAGGGCCCCATCCTCGGCACTCACCGCATGCACCACTGTGGGGACAAGAGGAGGGAGGGTGAGGGGGGCTCGGGATGGAGGCACAAGATGACCTGGGAGAGCTCCTGCCGGCATGATCCACTCAGCCCCAGCGACTGTGTGGTCAGCCCCTTCCCCTCTCCAAAGGTTGCACCACTGAGGCTGGGACTCCCACAGCATCCCAACCCTCCCCCTCAGCAGAGCTTCTGCCAGACCCTCTCTCATCACCTGGTTCCTGCCCAACAGCAGCCAGGGAGACCGAAATAAAAGCCCAATGGAAGGAGGTGTTCCTGAAGCCTCAGGCTCAGTGAGCCTGCGGGAGCCACAGCTGTTTGCCAGGCCACTGACAGCCAGCCAAGCTGCCCGTGGCAGGACAGCGTCTCCTGGCATCCAGCTCAGCCGGGGCTGACGTGACACTGTGCAAAGGGCCACCACTGCCACCTCTGAGACCCCAGTGATGCTCAGCAGCTGCTGCCCCACTGCATCCCCACCACCTCCTGCCACATCCACCAGGACCATTGCACCTGGTGGCCCCGTGCCCGCTGGAGATGGGGCTCTCCCACCCCGGTGCACTGTGCCGGCTGCTCTGGAGGCAGAGATGTGTGTCATGGCCAGAGCGGCCAAAGGATTGTTGCATTTTCCACCTGACCTGGGGCATGACGCGATGGTCAGTGCAACTGCCTCAGTGGGCAGCCAGTGAGTGGGGGCCAGTGACCAGCCTGGCAGGGCCAGCACGGCCATAGCCACACAGAGAGGGTTGAATGGGAGCACTGCGCTGTGTTTTCCTTGAAGAGGCAGTCGGTGCACTCAGCCACCAGAGTTCCCAGTAAGACACCCCACTTCCACAGCTGGTCCTTGCCACCACAATGGTTCCTTGGGTTTCATGAGGCTCTCTGGACTGGGCTTCCAGGTGTTCCCAAAAGCAGGAGCTGCAGACAGGGACCAGTCCCTAATGCTGCGTTTCTACCACATCCATCAGCCATGCTCCCTGATGCCAGCCTGTGGGACAGGCCAACATGGTGCTAATGCACGTTCCCTGACCACGGGACAGACTCCTGAGTCTTGGACACAAGAGATCCTCTTCTCTGCTCTCCAGCAGTGCAGGGTCATGATGTGCAAACCAGGGCTGGCCCACCTGGACCATCCACACTATGTTGCCACGATGATCCTGTGATCCACTGGACAGGAGTCAGTGAGGGATTGCCCTCACAGAGCTGGTAAATCTGTCAGGAGCAGCCCTCACACTTCCTCACCCCGCTGGGTGCCCGCTGGGATGTTTGGGTGGCCGCTCCCTTGTCCCCTGCCACCGGCCAGCAGAGTGGGCTGGCCCATACCTTTCAGCTCATCCTCGTACACTTTGACCCCCTGCAGACAGTGGTTCTGGGGGAGCATGGTGGTGCTGGACAGGACCTTGGTCTCCCCAGTCACTCTGTCCTTCTCCACGGTGATCTCCACCGAGTACATGGCTGGGACACAAAGAGGACAGTGCATGTTACAGTGGCCCTGGCCCTCCCCGGCCCTTGCTCTGCAGCTGGCGGTGGGACGGCGTGTGGCACTGCGGTGCTCAGCAGGGCTCAGCAGAGCTCAGCAGGATTCAGTGGTGCTCAGCAGGGCTCAGCGGTGTTAGCAAGGCGGCAGCGAGGAGCGGTGAATGGCAGAGGCTGACATGACATCCCTGGCACATCTCTCCTACTGGGACCTGTGTCCATCCTGGTGCTGCTGGCATCACCTTACCTCCATGGCTGCTGTGGTTCTTGGGCTGAGCCATGTCCATCTGTCCAGCCAGTGAGCAGTACTGGCCATGGGGCCTGGGCTGGGAGCCAGGTTCATGCTCAAGGAGGTACAACCCCCACTGAGGGTGCTGGCGCTGGGACAGCCCCTCTGCCCCCATGGGATGAGTGATTCTTGGCATCTCTCCTTCCACTCCTGGCCAGTCCCTGCTAGCAGCGGGGTCCCCTCAGCCCTGGGCATGGTGCTTAGCTCCAAGGATTCCAAGACAGGCTCTGCCCCATGCTGGTGCCATGGTCTGGTCTGAGCCACTGACCCAAACCAGAGCAAACCCCTCCAGAAGCAGAGCTGGCTGCAGCCCCCCCAGCTCAGGCAGCCTGGCTCCGAGTGCCCTGTAGCTCCCTGTGGTTGGCACTCTGCTGCCTCACCCCTGCGCAGAGAAGCTGCAAACAGAGCGGGAAGGATGAAACTGGAGCAGAGACATGAAATAGGGCTGAGCTGGAGGGGCCCTGAGCCACAAACCAACCGTGGGGTGGAAGCAAAACCAAACCCTGTGATTGCAATGACAGATGTTCTCTGCCCTGGGCTTGGAAAGGCATCGAGCGGCACGGCAGGGAGCGGCTGCGGTGGCAGCGAGCCGAGGGTGGTGCGGAGGGGAGGGGGAAGCAGCCTGAAAGGAGCACTCCTCCCAGCACAGTGGGCACCTACCCGCCTTCATCATGTCACTGCCTTCCACTGCCTTCATGGGGCTGCTGGAGACCCTCTTGTCAGCTGGAGATGGAGAGACGACTGCCTGAGCCCAAACGATTGCCCAGTGTGCCCATGGGTCAGGCCCCAGGGAGGGCAGTGTGTCCCCCCATGGCTGGCACCTGGGACAGGCTCCCCTGCCACAGGGCGCCACTGCCCAGGAAGGGACATGGGGACAGGGCTCTTGTCTCTTGGCTCTCCCCACCCATCTGGCCCCAACCTCAGGGCAGCAGGAAGGGATGGTTGGTGCTGAACCACGGCTGAGGGGAATCAGGATTCACCTACCCTTAACTGTGCCCAGGGGACTCTGCAAAACAGAAGGGAGAGGTTATAGAAGCTTCTGGACCCACCACAGACCTGCTGCCTGCATACCCACCACCCCTACACCCACCCATCCCCACCAGCGCCGGGGAACGCAACCCCACTGCTGGGAGCCCTGCCCATGGCCAGCAGTCGTGCCCACCTTCTGCGCATTGGGAACAGCCTCAGCCTTCTCCTCCTTGGCTGCTGCCTCTGCCAGGTTCTCCTTGGTTGAAGCCACTGAGCTGCTGTTCTCCAGCATCTCCAGCTCCTTCTCCAGCCTGCAGGGAGAGTTAGGGCTGAGAGGCTGAGGGAAGTGTGGGACAGGTAACTGTGATGCAGGCAGCCACAGCAGACCTATGAACACAGGCCAGCAATGCAGTGCAGGAGAGAGGGGAGACACGAATTGTCCCCTGGGCTCACAGGGTGCAGGGACAGATTCTGGCACAGCTGTCACTGTCTCTTTGTAGAGGAAAAGCCAATGGGTTCAGCTCCAAGTGGCTGGCAGAGACCCTGCCGCAGGCACTGGGCAGTGGGACCGACCCCTGCACACTTGTGGTCCCTCACTTAGTGGCCAGAGTGACGCTGCTCCATCATCATTCTGCTCCTGCACGTGTCCCTCGAAACCTGGTTGAGCTTTCCACGAGGGCAACCTGCTGTTGTCAGCCAGCAGCCTGGCAGCACAGCCCCACTGGGATGTAGCAGAGGTCCGAGGAGTCCCCGTGGATGGTTGCAGCGGCGGCAGCTGCCCCCGGCAGAGCTCCCCCGGGCTCCTCGCACGGCGCCGGCGAGGAATGCACCGCGCCATTAGCCGGACACAAAGGCCCCTTCGTGCCTGACCCCTCTCTGCACCGATGCTCGGTAATTAGCGGCACCACCGTGACTGATTGCATTCCTGCTGCGCTGCCGGGACACCTCCGAGCCGGCGCTCCGGGCCCCCGCCTGCGGCTGCCCAGGGACAAGGGGGCTGGGCGGGGGCTGAGCCATCTCTCTTCTCAACCTCCCTCCCTCGCCCGCCCCTTCCCAAGGGCTGGGCCACCAGGACAGAAGTCTATGGGAGCCAGCACCCTGCCATCAAGGGTGCTGGGCACGGAGCAGCCCACCCGAGGGCCCTCACCTTATAGGCTCCCACTGATACAGGACGCAGAGGCAGAGCAGAGCTGGGGATGCTCAGAGGGGCCGCAGGGCTGGGCAGGCTATGGGTCTGGCTGCAGCCCTACAAAAGCTGGCAAGAACCCGCCAGGGTTCAGGGTCCAGGGTGAGCCCAAGCAACACCGTGGGGGCACCTCCTCTCCCAGCAACTCCAAGCTCAGTGTACCCTGCCTTGTGCCCAGCCATGGGATCCAGCTGCATCTCAGCACCCGCCTGTCCAGGGGTCTCTGGAGGGACGTGGGTGCTCTCTGACTGCACTCCAACATCTAGCACCACACTGGCCCCGTTACCTCTGGATGGTTTCCTCCAGTTCCTTGGTCTTCACCTCATCCTCCTGCATCTGTTTCTTCATGGCCTCTTCCTCCTCGGAGGCAGAAGCTGGGGCCCCCTCCAGGAGCCATCTCTCCCGCAGAGCCTTGGACTGGGGAGCAGAAGGGGGTCACGGTCCTGCCCTCCCCAACCGGGAGCTCCGCGGCGCAAAGGCAGCCTGGGGGTCCCCGGGGATCCTCACCTTGAGATGCTGCAGCTGCCGCCTGTCATCCTCGAGCTGCCGCCTTTTGTTCTCGATCTCCGTCTGACGCTTCCGCTTCTCCTGGAGGGACGGGAGTGGCGGAGCTGGGGTCGGTGAGGGTAGGAGGTGGGAGCCGGGCATGGCCGGGCAGGGAGGAGCGGGGCCAAGGGGCTGCCCTCGGGGATAGGGGTTTGTGGGACCAGCCTTGGGAACACCCCACGGCAAGCCTGGTATCATGTCCCCACCCTCTGGGACAAACTGAGGCATTGAGGGTGTAGTGAAATCGGGACAGAGCCTGGGCTCTGTTCACCATCTCAAAATGTCACCTTCCCCTCGGCCGGCCCCACTGAGCGAGCTGCCAGCGCGGGGGGGAACAGCCCCCGCGGCCTCTACCTCGTCCACCCCCTCCCCGCCACCCCTCCTGGGGCTGCTCCAGATCATTTCAGCAGAGTCAGACCCAGCCCGGACGCGTCACCGGCGCTTTCTCCTCTGGTCCAGAACAATTTGCCCTTTGTGTGGCTGAGATCGGCTGGTTGCCGGCTGGGCTGGGCAGTGGGACTGCCATGGGGCAGCAGTGGGTTCAACCAGCCCCATGCCCTGCTCTGTGCTGGGAGGAGTTGCTCAGCAGGGCCCCCAGCTGCTCACTAATTAATGTAATTACTAGTGCCCATGATGGGCATGGCTGGAGAGCACCATCCTCAGCTCTTCCTGGGGAAGGGGGGCGGGGGAGAGAATCATCACTCATTTCCCTCACTTGGGGCTCGTCAAGGCACTGCTTCATTAATTAAACCTCCCAGCTGCCTGTTGCTTGCTCGTTCTTGTTTCAACCGTGCAGCTAAGCCATTCTGGCTCTGACACCCCAGGAAGAGCCCCCACAGGGACACACTGGCATGGGCCATTCTGAGTCCTTGTTCAGCTGCTGGACACCCCTGGTCCAGCCTGGTGGCTGAGCACCTGCACCCTCCTCCCCGTTGGTGTCTGCCCTGTGTGCTGCAGGTGATGACTTGGGGACATGGGGACACTGGGCTGAGCAGGGACTCACCGCGATGGCCTGCAGCCTCTCCTGCTGAAGGGTGCTGGCCTCCACGACCCTGCAGAGAGCAGAGAGCAGCTGTGAGGAGTGACACCAGTGGCAGGTGACTGGGACAGTGTGCAACCAGCAAACCAGACACTGTGGTACACGGACAAAGGCTGAGCCCTTCCCTTCTACCGGCTGTTTGCTTCTTGCTACCCTGGAGCCAAGCACCCATCACTGGCTCCTCCAGGCACCCCTTGGCCCCTGCCCTGCCCAAATCCCCCGGGACAGGCGCCTTGCCCAGCACCTGGAGGACTCATCTCATGCAGACCCACTCCTGCCGTGGCGCAGATGGAAACCGTGACCACGGAGAGGCTGGAGCAGGACTCTTCTGGCTGCCCCTGCATTCCAGTCTGGCTCACGCTTTCCATTCCAAGCCCGTTTCTTGGCTGCTGACACCTTTCCCAGACAGTGACCTTTCCGGGCTGCGCACACAGGCACACGCACTCACATGTGTACAGACGCACTAACAGACACACTGACACACTCAGACACGCACATGACAACAGTCTCTGCTCCTGACGACATCTGTGTTTGGGCCCAGCACCTGCCTCTGCAGCATGGGCTTCCACAGGCGTGCCGGGGATGCTGTTGGTGGCAGCTGGCACAGCTCTCCCAGGTACACTGGAGTGCTGCAAGGAGGGGTTATCCCCCATCCCCTGCCCACGTACCCACCTTCCTATGTCCCCGTGGTGTGGTGAGCCAGGCCAGTCCAACCACCAGCACAACCCCCGGGGCCTGGCAAGAGCCCCCACGCCACGGAGCACCAGGTGAAGGTTCAGCGCCGGGAGCCACAGAGGGGCTGGGGTGGCTGGCGGGGCCGGCTGGGACCAGGATGCTCCAGCGCCACAGGAGCCGCTGGCTGCTCGCCAGACGGTGCTAACGAAGTGCTGAGCTGTGGCAGTAATTAGGGTGGGAGGCACTGAGGTATTGTCAGGCGATGGATCATCTCAGCTTGCTTCCTAGAGCAAGGGACACAGAGGTGGACTCCGTGCTCCCAGGAAGGGGGTTTGCCGAAGATGGTTTTACACACTGGGTGGGCTCGGGGTGCGGAGCCCCACAGATGACACCCTGGGCTCTCACAAGCCAGCTATCTATGTTCCCTCACACAGGCTCCCCACAGGCTTTCCCACAACTCAAACGGGCTCTGCACGGAGAGAGGAGCCCCTGCCCCCGCCTGCTCCCTCCTCGAAGCCAGCAATTAACTGGGAGCTGCTCAGAGCCGCCGTCCTCCCCTCACCCCACACCCTGGGGATCCCTGCGATGCACAAAATCCAGGCCAGGAAAACAAACGGGGAAGGTGTCGCTTTTGTGGTGGTTATTTTCGTGCTGTTTGCTGCGACGCTGTGGCTGTTTCACCAGCGCAGGCGCACGGCACCCCTCTCACACCCGTGTGTCCCCCACCAGCCCCACAGATCCAAGGCTGCCCATCATCATGGGGTCCCTCTTGGTCTGGGGGCCACAGGTCCCCTCAGTCCAGCCCTTGGCACCCCACACTCACAGGGCGTTGAACTGAGCCCTGTTTCTCTCCTGGATCTTGCCCTGTTTGATGGATCCAAACTTTTACAGCATTCCTGAAACATTCTGTTCTGCTTTTCCTCCCTCCTCCATCCTCTTTATTTTCCATTATTTGCTACAGTCTCCACATTCCCAGATCAGACGCCAGGAATCTTCCTGGCCCAGGGAGAGATGCAAAACAGGCTGGATGCCCCTCGCTGCAATCTCTCAGCTTGCTTAGACTCTGTCCTGGGGGCTCTGATCCATCAAGGGGGGCTGAACGGGGACCACCCCAGCACCCCCCGGCACTGAGGTGGAGGCAGGGGGTCCCACGCTCCCCCAAAGCCCCATCCTCCCTGCCATGACCTGTCTCTGGGGTCGGTGTGCTGGGGCCCCGCTGCTGCCGGCCCTTGTGACTGATGAAGGCGGTTCCCTGGCAATGGCTCCTTGGCAACAGTGCCATGGCAACGGCGCTATGGCAACGGGCGAGTGCCGAGGGGATGTGGGGGGATACTCCAGGGGATGTGGGGGGATACAGAGAGACCACGGGGCCCCCTGGGGCCGGGATGCCCTCCCCAGACCTGGCACCTCGGCAGCACTTAGGCCAAAGGTGTGGCATCACTGAGGCCTCCTTACAGGATCTGGTGCTCCTAATCCATCCTGGGTGCTAGGAAGGTGATCCTCAGGAACCACCAGCCCACACAAGGAGTAGGGAGAAGGAGCAGGGACATGGGAGATGTTGCCCTGGGAGCTCCCAGCAGCAGTCCCAGGCCCGAGGCTGGACCCACACAAATGTGTGAGCACACGCACACCCGTGCATGCACCCGCGCTCTCCCTTGGCTCTCCAGTTCTTTCCAGCCCTGCTGATGCTGCCATTTCCCACCATCACAAGGGAAGCCCGTGACCTTTTGTCTCCTCCCGCCTGACATGAAACAATAATGTTTATTTGCCTTCCTCTGTTTTTTCCCATTAGCTCATCCAAATGTGTGAAGAGCCGTTTCAAGCTGCTCCTCTGGTCCCCTGACCTCCCCTCCCTCTCCACCCACTCTGCTCCAAGCTGGGGGAACAGAGGAGAGCGCCCTGCATGGCCACCACCCCTGTACAGGCCCAGGGTCTGTGGTAAAGGCAGCAATAGAGGGATCAGCGCTGATTTCCATCACCATTCGTATGCCAGGAGCCGGCCCCTTGGCCGGCCCGGAGTGACGCGGCTGTGGGGAGGCTGCAAAGCTCTGTCACAAAGCCATTAGCAGCGGGGCCGGGATCGAACGCCCCCGATGGCAGGCGCGGGAGGGAAGGGAGGGGAGGGGGCTGCAGCCGCCCGGGGGCCGCCATGCATCGACCATGAAGTCAAATGCATCAGCGGCAGCGGCTCGGGCAACGATGGCCAGAAATCAGTGTGCCCAGCACAGGGTCCTGGTACAGGGGTGCTGCTCCTGCCCTGCCCCACAGTGTGGCTGCCTCCTCCCGCTGCTGCTGCATCACCCCAGTGCGCATCCCACTCCTTCCAGCTGCCTTCCCCGCGCTCCCACTGCCTGCGCAGCCCCAGCCATCGCCGCTGCCCGGGGAGGGGACAGGGACAGAGGGAGGCGGGGGGAGGAGATGGCAGCCCCAGGCTCCCGAAAACGCAGATGCATTAGAGCAAGCGGAGCTGCCTGATTGATTCTCCGGGCTGAGACGTGGGCTGGGAGTGCCAGGAGAAAATGGATCCCATGAATATTTGATGAACGGAGGCTTGGGGAGGGAGTTTGATTGGAAAATTACAGATCTTTCAAACAATGGTTCAAGTGCCCTCCAAACCTTTGGGTTTCCAGCTCCCTTCCAGTTAGAGGAGCAAGGCTCCACCAGGAAACTCCCCCCACAATTCATGAATGAGAGTGGAGCTGGCTGCTCCCCACCCCCAGCAGCCCTGGCCAGCCAGGACAGGCAATTCTGGCACTGGCCAGGATATGGCACCTGTCTCCTGTCACCAGACAGGATGTGGCACCTGTCTCCTGTCACCAGCCATCCCTGGGTTCCTGTTCTTGTGTGGCGGCGTGGCTTTCCCACAGCAATGCCATGAGCACAGGCACACAGGAGGTTCCAAGGAGCCAGCAGGAATGCGGATGGGCGCCCCTGTGAGCCCTGACACCCATGGGGAGCTCAGTCCTTGGCGCCAAGCCCAGGGGCTGGGCCCAACCCACGTCCAGCCATGCTCCGTCAGGAAACACCTGTCTGGGGCAGGATCCACCCGGCTCCTCTCCCTCCTCCGGGCTCATCCTCGCCCCTGACAGTGGCTCCTGTCTGGGACCTGGGGGCTGCTTGTCTCCGGATGGAGTGAAGAGACTCAGGAATCTGGGCTGTGCCTCCAGCCCCAGTCCTGGCGCCTCTGCTCAACCCTGTCCCAGGGCACAGCACCTCTTCAGTTTTCCTGCTGGAACCCCAGCTCAGCTCCCAGCACAACTCCCAGCACAGCTACAGCACATGAACCCCCCATCCCGCTGGGAAAAGGGGCTGTTTCTGGCCAGGAAGCAGGAATGCCAACACCAACAGCTTCCCAGGAAACCTGCTCCAGTTCCTCCCAGCAAGGCAGGTCCATCTGACAGGTCCCGTCGTGCAGCTGAGTTCTGAACCCCATGATCTGCCAGCCCCAAGCAGGGCTGGGTGCTGTTGTGGGGTCATCTGTGGTGGAGCCTTATGGCCTCCTCTGGGAGAGCTGGGAAGGGTGACAGTGCTGCTCCTCTGGCTGCACACAGGGACAGGACAGACCTGACCCCTTCTGGTTCCTTACACGTGGCCAGGAGACAGGGCGATCTGGCCTGGGTTTCACTTCTCCCTGGATACCAGCAGAGAGCAAGGTCTTGAGTCCCTTCCTGAAGGACTCATGGGTTATTTCTCAGGCAGAAATCTTCCTCCTTCCCCTGGGTGTAATTGTCAGCTTCAGATCAGGGTTGGGAAGGCAGGACTAGGAGAGCCCTTGCTCCAAAAAGACCCTCAAAGCCAAGGGGAGAGAAGCAACTGAGACAAACAACCAGAGCAGCCAGATGCGAGATGCAGGATCTCCAGCTGCTCACGAGCACTGATAACAGTGGGAGCAGAGGGCACAAGAGCAGCTCCACTGGGACCAGTACAGCCTTTACCAGAGTTGGAAAGTTTCTGCCAAACCTCCCTGGGCACCAGTGAATTGTGGCAGCCAGGACCCTCCTCCAGCTACTGCCCGTGCCAAGGCAAAGCAGGAGCCAGGGCAAAGGCAGCAGTGCCTGCCCCAACACCCGTTGGCTGCCACAGAGCCAGGCCAACAGCAGGGCAGCACCTCACTGTGTCCCCAGCTGCCCTGGGGCCCTTCTAATCCTCCAGCCCCACAGCCACACTCTGGAGCTGAGTGGTTGGAGGAGTCGTATTGTTCTGCTTTGTGGCTGTGCCCCCCACCCGGGGTCACTTGTGGAGTTTCACTCCAAAGAAAGAGACATTGGCAAGTCCAGTGTATGGAGCACCCTTTGGACCTCTCCATGAGCTCTTCGGCCCTTGCTGGGAGGGCTGGTCCAGAGCAGGGTGAATGGCAGCATGTGGAGCCCAGGGGCAGGAGCCACCATCCTGTCCAGCACCATCCCCCACCTCAGCCCCAGCCCTAGACGCCTCTGCCCCAGGAGAGCCCCAGTCCAGCCCAGCAGCTCCTCACCCCCTCCCCAGGGCACGGCACACCCCTGGGCTCTGCCCTTCCCCTCGCTGCTGCCTTTTGGCAAATCACGCACGTTTTCCTCCCCAAAGAGGCTCTTTCCTGCAGGGACTTTGGCGCTGTGAAGCTGCCCGAAGCCCTGGCCCTGCCTCTGGCCCCTCCAGCAGCACGGGGAGCCACTCTGCCTCCCCAGTCCCGCAGCAGCTGCATCTCAATCTCCAAAACATCCCCACATCCCTGCTGGTGCCCCCAGCTCAGTTCCAGCTCCAAATCAGCCAGAGCCCACCCTGGCCCCAGGACACCCCCACCCCTCACCAGTGCCCCACGGCCTCTTGGGGCTCCCAGATGGGAGACAGGCAGTGGTGAGAGGGACCTGTTGAGCACCCGTGGTCTCAGTAGCCGGTGGTAAGTGGATCAGTGAAAGGTGAGGTGCCCACGAGGAGCAGAGGGTGGCTGACCCCGAGCTGCCTAGGTGCCCCAGGAACGCCCAGTGCCAAACCCAGGCAGTTGCTGGGGTGTTCACCATGCTGGGGACCAGAGCCACGGGAGGGAAGGAAAGTCCTGGGTGACACAGGGCCAGCACTGGCTTTCAGCACCTCGAGCAGCCCCCCAGCCCTGTACCCTCCTGGCACCAGCTCCTGGTCCCTAAAGGGGCAAAACCAGCACACGGGTAGGACAGTCCGTGGCCACAAGCCCCTAGTGGCCTCTGCCTGTTCCGTCCTTCCCCCACCCCCGCTCGGCTCCAAGCTCCCAGCGACCGGTCAGGGCCCCACCGCAGCACACAAAGGATGAGGCCGGGGTCGGAGAGTGTCCGTCTGTCCAGACTTCTCCGGTGGGACTCTGTTTATGAGGACCCCCTGGCCACAGCCGGTTCCCTGGGCAGGGGCTGGGGGTGCAGTGCAGGGAGGGGTCCGCAGCTCTTTCCACCCACTCACCCCACCACACGCAGCAGCAACAACAGGTTCAAAACACAAAAATAAACGCCTTCCCCGCCCCCCGCTTCCTGCACCGCTGCCAGCCCCGGCACCCCCCGCCCCCCCTGCACCCCCCCCACCCTCCACACCCC
>VXBI01000301.1:129233-142295 GCA_013397375.1 Toxostoma redivivum | reverse complement strand
GGGGGGGGGGGGGGGGCGGGGGGGGAGGGAAGATGGCGGAGGCGTCGCCGCCGCCGGGCCGGTTCTTCTGCCACTGCGGCTCGGCCGAGATCGCCCCGCGCCTGCCCGTGAGCGGGGGATCAGGGGGGGTCTCCGGGGAGGGCTGGGAGCGCGGGCAGGGCCGGTCGAGGGCTCCGAGGGGGCGGGCACGTGGGGGCGAGGCCTGAGGGGCCCAGGGGGCCTGAGCGACGGGGAGGCGGGGGCTGCCCTGTGGGGCTCCGCCTGTGGGACCGGGGCCCGGGGGCGTTGAGAGGGGCTGGGAATGGTGTCCGTAGCGAGGGAACGGGGTTGCGGCGACGAGGGGAGAGGGTGTGTGGAGGGAACGGGCCAGCCTGGCCGAGGGGCAGCAGCTGGGCGAGCCGCGGCGGGGGCGGCGCGGCGGGAGGGGCCTTCGGCCCGGACGGGGTGGCCCAAGGCGGTTCGAGCTCTCCAGCAGCCCCGCGGGGAACGACTGGGGCCCGCTGGGGAGCTGGTTTGGGGCGGGAATCCGTCCGGCAGCAGCCCCAGGGTTCAGCCCTGACACCCCCAGCCCGAGTAGCTTGACCCCATCCGCTGCCATGTGAAGCGCCGCGGGGTGGTGGGGGGTTTCTCGGCCGTCTTTCAGGAGGGTTTAATTAACACGACAAAAGCCCCGCGGTGGTGGCTGCTGGGGTGCAGGGAGGTGCACGGTAATACGTAGGTAGAAGTGCTGTGTAGGCACCTGGGCAGATGCTTTAGTCACACACCAAAACCCAGCGTGTATGGAGCTTGTCCTTGGTGTGGGTGGAAAAGGAGTGTGGGCTGTTGGGGAGGATCTGGTGGATCACTTGCTCTTCTGCTTGGCTTCCTATGTTGTTAAATGTGATCTGGAGAGTCCTGCTGGTCTCTTTATCCTGACACTTTTCATAGCACTTTGTCCCAAAAATCACTGCTGGTTGCTGGCACTCAACTTGAAAAACCTTTGAGGGCAAGCAGAGCTGTCTCTGCCGGGGGTGGTTGGTTTTTGACGTGTGATTTGTCCTTTTGCCTTCTCATTTGGGCCAGGGTGGGCCATGCCGGGGCTTCTTACACAGCTCGTGTGTAAGAGTGAGGATAAACTCCTGGCTGTGCTCCTGCTGAGCACACATGGGCTGTGGGCAGGAGCCAGGAGGTAACCCAGAAAATCTGTTCTTTATTTCTGTTCAAACACCCCGTGCTGGGCAGTGCTCTTATCTGGTTGTGTGTACTTGGCTGGGCACAACTGGCTGTGCCAGCTGGGCACTCTTGGCCAGACTGGGCCAGGCAGGGAGCGGGTCCTGTGTTTGGGGGCTCAGGTCTGTGAGTTCATGAACTTGTTTTGGGGATCCAAGTTCACTCAGGTTTCACTCAGCATCTACAGGCGTAGTAACCAGAACTACCAAAGGAGGGACTCAAACAGCCTGAGAAACAACAAACTTTGACATTTGTGCTGTTCCAGCTGCAAAGGAATGTGCTGATCCCTGTGCTGGGAGCTGGCTGGGAGCACATGGACACACACACACATAACACACAGCAGCTCCCTGGAGCAGCATGCTTGGGCCACAGTCATTCACCCCCACGCCACGTGTGTCCCCAGCAGTTGGTGCTGGTGGGAAGCAGCACAAAGGGGGTTTCACAGGCTGTGGTTCCCTGTGCTTAGACTTGGTGTCAGTGGTGCAGAGATGGTTGTTCCGCAGCAGCAGACAGGGAGTCCTGTGTGGGAGAGGGAGCAGCCACCTCTCCCAGTCTGCTCCTGAGCCTCAGAGCTTCCATATCTTCCTGGGCACATGGGGTACATGCAGTGGCTCCAAGCTGTGCTCCTTCCCTGGGGCCTTATCGGGGTCAGCTGCAGGGGACAGAGGAGCGACCCCAAGGGCTTTATCAACAGCCTCAACTCCTTGGGGGAATCCCTCAGTCTGTCTAGGGGCTGTGCCAATTCCAACGCAGCAGCAAAAGGAAGTGGCATTATTTTTAGAAGCTCTTAAATGCCTTCTGTGCTGAGCCTGGCTCTGCCAGCACAGGGATTTGGGGGGTGTGTGCCCACTGTGGGGCAGGGGATAGGATTGGCTCAGTGCTACTTCTCAAGCACTGGAAAGCAAAACAATTCCCCTTCAGGGTCCCCAGTGCTGCCCAGGACAGGGTGGTTGTAGAGGATGAATTCCTCACTAACCCCAGGAATTGTGAGGAAGTGGCTGTCACAGGCACTGCACACTCAGCCTGTCCTGGCATGCTCAGTGCCCAGGGGACTTGGGTGGTAACAGGTCACTCCTGTAGTGAGCTCTGGGTGTGGGAGTGTGAGGTCCTGGCTGCAGAATGACCCGGAGTGTCCCTATGTGCTATGAACCCCAGGTTGTGTTGGTGACAGGGACCATTCAGCCTCCCTGAGCACCACGACCTTGCCGAGTCCCTGCTGCCTTTCCCACATTGTTTCCTGCTCCCCAAAACACGCAGCTGGGCCTGCTGCAGGGAGCATTGGGGGTTTCACTTTCACTTCACTGGAACTGCATCAGCTGGTAGCTAATGTTGTGTCTGTACTGGAGATTAACCAGTGTCACCCTCATCATCATTCTTAAGCTGAGCTCCCACAAGTTCAGGCTGAGCTCTGGCCTCACTGGCTCAGGAAGGCAAATGTCAGAGTTTGGGGTCTCTCTGGCTCGTGGCATGTGCTGGGGATGGCAGACTGCAGGACCCTTCCACCCTGTCACACCGTGCAGCTCTGAGGTACCACTTCCTTCTCTCACCTGGTGTGTCTTCTCCTGCAGGACTACATCTGCCCACGGTGTGAGTCTGGTTTTATTGAAGAGCTTCCTGAGGAGCCAAGGTAATGTGCTGCCCCAGGGGCTGGTGCTCCAGTGAGCCCAGGTTGCTTTGCTCTCTTCCTAGTTCAAAGGCCATATTTGATATAAAATGCACTATTTCTATTGCTTCTGCCCCAGCTTTGGCTCATCTTTCCTCACTTTTGGAATACAGTGCTTTGTTGGCAAAGTTAGCATCCACAGGCAAATCTGCCATGGCAATGCTGAGTGTCTGATGTCTCTGCTGAGAGGTGGAGCAGGAATGGTTTGATTTCAAACAAACATAGAGAAGTAGTATGGAGGCTTTCCCTGTGCTGTGTGGTAGCTCTGACCTGATCTGAGTCATCAGGGCAGAGATAACCCCAGAGAGAGGGCTCTGGGAATGGTGAGTGCAGGGACACCTCTGTGTAAGCAGTGACTGTGTTGGGGATGAACAACAAAATGTTGTGGCTGAGACTTTGGACTCTGCCCTGGAGCAGTGAGGTCTGCATTTCTGTGCTGCTCTGCTTCCACTGGTGGCAGAAGCAGCAGGAATGTCTTAAAATGTTTTGGTCATTTTGTGGGGTCCCAGCGGTGATCAGCTCCAGGACAGGCCAGGAGCAATGGGTGTTGCTGCCTGCTGATTGTGGTGGTCTGCATGGCCTGGGGCTTCTGCACTGAGCAGGTGATGTTTGGTTTGACCACACCAACTCTGGAGCCTGAAAATCCATCCTGGCTGATCCTGACTGTTTTGGTGATTCCCCGTGATCCTGGGAGAGTTGCATAGTTGCTGAATCTCAGCAGTTTCAGTACTGTGAATACAAAGCTTGGTTCTGAGCAGGAAATGTTCCTGCAGTTCTGAAAGCAGAAGTCTGACAGCATTTAGAGTTTTCCCAATATCCTGAGCCGTTGAGGTTACGTGCCTCTGCAGTAAAGAACTTTCTTTGATTCAAGATTAGACTTACGTGTCTTAGGGTCACAGCGATCAGCGTTTGTGCCTTAAGTCTTCCTGGTGCTCTGGAGGATTAGCTGGTGTGTTTGAGATGGATTGTGGAGAAATCCTCACTTGACATCGTGGTTCAGGCACTTCCCTGCAGCCTCATGAAATCTGATAGGGTAGGGAGAAATGGGTGAAGATGTGAGAAAACGAAAAGTTCGGGGAGGGAAAATTGATCCAGGCAATCAGAAAATCAGCAGCTGACAGAGGACCAGGTTTTGTTGAGCTGCCTCTGCTCTGAGATGGGAGGGGGGCAGAAAAGCCTTGGAAGCTGCTATGAGAAGATTACCACTGCTCTTCATTCCCCATAGGAATGCTGACAGCGAGACCAGCTCCTCTACGTCAGCCACTGATCAGAGCAGGCATCCTTTTGAGGTGAGCAAGTCCTTTCTCTCTTCCAACACCTCCTGCTTTGCTGTGGGATTGAGGATTTTTCCGATAGTGCATTGTTTAAACATTCTCTAGATCATGACAGAATTTGAAAAGAAGGAATTAATATCCTCCACATGCTGCTCCTGAAATCTCCACATACCATATTTTTGCTGCGTGTGTTATGTAGGACCATCACTCGTAGCTTATTCCTGTTGTGAGGGGGCTCAGCAGGATTTGGAGAGCAGGATTTGGGTGTGTTGCTATGCAGTAGCCTCAGCTCGGAAGCAGCAGTGACACACCAAAGAGAAACCAGGGAACTGTGATTATTTCTGCCTTCATGTGCAGTTCCAGTGTCTGCTCCTCACTGAGGTGCTGCTGAGGGCGCTGGTCCCGGTGTCACCCTAGGCCTGGGGTTTGCTGTGGGCAACTACTGGGACACCGTGAGAGCCAAGGGCTGTTCCTCCTCACAGCCTATTCTCTGCATTCCCTCCCTGCAGAACGTGGATCAGCACTTGTTCACCTTGCCCCAGGGCTATGGCCAGTTTGCTTTCGGGTTCTTTGACGACAGCTTTGAGTTTCCCTTCGTGTCCAACGTGCAGCCGGAAGACAACCGGGACTCGGAGAACCGGCGGGAGCGCGAGCACCAGTCCCGGCACCGCTACGGCGCCAGGCAGCCCCGCGCCCGCCTGGCCACGCGCCGAGCCTCGGGCAGGCACGAGGGCGTCCCCACGCTGGAAGGGTGAGAACCACTCTGAGGTCTGGGGAGGGAACCCTGTTGTTCCTCGCCTTTTCTCCTGGGTTACATGAGCAGCATCCCAAAGCTCTCCAGCACTGCCATGGGTGCCGTCTGTGTCCCGCCTGAGCCTGTTGGCAGCTCAGCGGTGACATGGACTGTGGCTGGGAGTTTGTCCTGTAGTGGGCAAATATTCCCTGGCCATTGCCAGATGTTGCAAATGTACTTGCTGTGAGGGGAAACAGAAGAGAACACCAGACAGTGTTTGTGTGAGTGCATCCTGGGAGCCACTCCCCATCATGTCAGGAATTGTCCCCTTATGAATCAAATACCGAACCTTTAACAGTGTCTGATCCCTCCCTAAGCTGCCATTGCAATTGCTGTAGGATATTTTTAATTGCTCCCAACAATGTGACAGTATTCAGCTTATTCAGCCTCTCCCTCCACACTGGTGTGCTGGGCTGGGAGCCAGCAAACTTTAATTCTTACACAATCCTGGTTTTCTTGTCTTTCAGAATTATCCAGCAGCTGGTCAATGGAATTATTGCACCAACCACAATTCCAAACCTAGGCCTGGGCCCTTGGTGAGTTGGAGGATGTGCTGCTCTCTCTGATAGTGTATCATTGGTGCTGCAGGATGAACTCACTTGCTGTCCTTGCTCTTCAGGGGAGTCCTGCACTCTAATCCGATGGACTATGCCTGGGGTGCTAATGGCCTGGATGCGATTATCACACAGGTAAAACCGGGATTCACCACAGTCTCCATCCTCCTGTGCAGTGCTGCAGGAGGGGCAGCACCTATGGTGGTGCAGAGAATGAGGGGCTACAGGGACTGGAATGGGAAAGGGTCCACAGTGCAGGGTCCAAATGCCCTGGCTCAGGAAACGAGTGGATTCTGTGTGCTGCTGAGCTCACCTCTCTCTCCTGCCTGCCTGACCGGTTGTTTTTCCAGTTACTGAATCAGTTTGAAAACACTGGACCGCCGCCAGCGGACAAAGAGAAGATCCAGGCCCTCCCCACCATACAGATCACACAGGAGCACGTAGGTACGTGTCTGCTCCATGGAGTCGTGCACAGAGTGCTCCCTGGAAGCTCTGTGTAATGTTTTTTGGGACTTGAATTTTGTCTGCTTGTACCTTTTGAGGCATAAAACATTCCAAAGTGGGCAGAAGGCTGAAGGGGCTCTGTTATACTCACACAGAAAAAGAGCAGTGTAGGCTGGATGGATTTGCCCTGGGGAGGTTGTGAGAAGTTCAGTGTGGATAGAGATGGAAAAGCAGAAGGCAAGGGAAGGATGAGGCATACCCAGGGCAGGGGGAGAGGTGGGATGATGGTGTGGGGACTGCAGAGCACCGAGCTTTCCTCCTGACAGGGATGGAGCAGTGGTGGGGAAGGGGAGAGTGATGGTGAGTCCTGAGTCAAAGACTTTGCACTTCGTTCTCTCCTCCTTGGCTCAGCTGGGCTTGGCTTTCTCTGTGTGATGCAGATTCTGGGTTGGAGTGCCCTGTGTGTAAGGAAGACTACACAGTTGGGGAGAGCGTGCGGCAGTTACCGTGCAATCACCTGTTCCATGACGGCTGCATCGTCCCGTGGCTGGAGCAGGTGAGTGCAGGGCAGTGCCTGGGGTGTGCAGCACTGGGGGCTTTGTCTGGTCCTGCTCTCCTCTGTAAATATTTTCCTACCTCCTTGATGAGGCCTGAGCATGAGCAGCCTGTGGTCAGAGGATGGAGTGTCCTCCCAGCCCATTCCTCCAGTGCTGCTCCCCTATTGTGTTTCTAATCCCATTTCCCATATTTCTTGTTTTGTTTTTTGTCTGCTCCCCAAAGCATGACACGTGTCCCGTCTGCCGGAAAAGTTTAAGTGGACAAAACACTGCCACAAACCCCCCAGGACTCACAGGGATGAACTTCTCATCATCCTCCTCCTCCTCCTCTTCCTCCAGCTCACCAAGTAATGAAAACTCATCGAACAACTCATGAATCTTAATGCACCCTCTGTCCCCGGGGCCCTTCCACTGTTCCCCCTCCCTCCCTGGCCACTGCAAGCAGCCAAAGGGGCTTCCAGAGCAGAGCGAGGGGAGGGGACAAGACAGGAGCAATGCCCCCAGAATTTCCTTTTGATTTCTGAAGACACGGAGACTCTGGGTCCTTCAGAGATGAGAAGCCTCAAGTTCTGTGATGAAAAAGGGGGGAAAGAGCTCTGTCTGTCAATAAAAACATCCTCTTTGCGTGGACTTTACCCATTGCAGTGCAAGGCTGCTGCGCTCCCCGGCTGGGAACCCTGAGGTGCTGAGCGAGTGGTTGAATCCCGAATGGAAAGGTTGTTTGTATGGGTTTGAATTTGAGATCCCTTTCTTTTATTTCTTTTGCTTCTCCTCCCCTTGGATACTATCTTTTCTGCTTTGGAGATTGAAGGCTAAAATGGAAGCATAAGGATGCTGCCTCCCCCCAGGATCGCCATCTGGGGAGGATCAATAGCTGTCACTGAAACAGGAACTCTCAAGTAGACCCTGGGATCCTTCCCTGTCCCATCTCAAGTCCCTTTTATTTCTCTTTATAACCTCGCCCGCTGATACTCAACACTGAAAGGGGTTTTTATAATCTTAAATTATTACTGTTGTCAATAAATGGACATTTCAGCTCTGCGAGCCGTTATGCATGTTTTGAGGAAAGCTACAGGGTAAGCTCTGAGGCCACCAAGTTGTCCTGCCTTCCCCGGGCAGGCTGGGCCTCTCTGAGCCCCTCCTGTGTGCTGGGAGATCCGGTGGGAGCCACTGCCAGCCTGTGGATCACTGCACAGGTAGCCAAGGATCGCAGCTGGAAGCATCCTCGCCTTGTGTTTTCTATTTTTTACACCTTCTTCCCCTTACAGTCCTGCCCCCATCGCAGCCGGGGCAGGCTGTTCTGCTGGGCTGACACAGGACTGGGTGTGCAGCAGAACGAGGACCAGGAAATCTCATTGTGACCGAGTAATTACCAGGAAAACAACATTTTGGAGAAAAAATGTATTGCAAAGCTACTTAAAATAGAGCTGATTAAAACAAGGAGAGAGAGACAAATATCCAGGTATGTTTGTGACTCAGTTTCTGTGACAGAGCTGGAGCTCAGAGAATGACAAGAATGTCACCTGATCGAGCAGGGCAGTGACTCCCTGCCATCTCCCTGCTTCCTGGGCCCTGAGGCATGAGAGGAGGAGCTCTCACCATCTGTCCCCTTCCCCTCACAGGGAGTTGGGGTGGTCAGGAGGTCTCCTAAAGGGTCACACCCCCCCCACCCCCAAAGGGGGTCCATGATGGTGCCACAAGTTGAGACTGCTCTGTGGCAGAGGCCAGAGCAGATAAGGGAGAACCTGCCAGGGAAGTGGGTGGGGGGGTTTGGAAGTTTGGGAGCTTCCCTGCCTCTCCCTTGGCTTTTGGGGCCCTGGGAGTGGGCTGGGGCTGTTGGCTCCAGCAGAGCTTGGGTATCTCTTCTAAAGCAGCATAACCCCAGGACCTGGCCCTTCCAGAAGCTTCCTGAGAAGAGGTGAACCTCCTATAGTAGGGGGAAGGTTGATTTGGCCTTTCTTGAGCCATTTAAGAACAGTTTGGAGAAAGTGTCACCAGCTGTGCCAGGGCCAGGGGCTGGCAGGGAGCGACTTGCCCGGACTGTTTTTCTTCCTTGGCTTGGCTGGGCAGCGAGGCGGCGCCTTTCATCTCACAGGAGGGTTTATCTAGGACTGGTGTGTCGGGGTTAATGGCTCATCCTCTGCCAGGGGTTGAGCCAGAAGCCTGGGCTGGTGAGGTGGGCGGCAGCAAGAAAGTCCCAGCTGAACCTGCACATGTCCATTGGCTGACCCAACACTGAGGGAAGGCTTTGCTGTTTAGTCACCAGAGCAAGAGACCTGGAAAAACCTTCCCTCTCCCACTGTGTTTCAGCTGTGACAGGGGGTTCCTGGCTCCCCCAGGTGCTTGGGGATGATTTCTCATGTGTGAACAGTGCTCAGATGGGTTTCAAGTGAGCTGAACAAGTCCTGGGTGGGTGCATGGCAGCTGCTGCCCATCTGGCAGGGGCTCACCACAGTCACCACATGGTTAATACAGTGGCTGTTCCCTCTTAGACTCGTTTGGAGCTGGTTGGGTCAGAAATGGAACGAGTTTGGTGGTTTTTGCTGGGGCCATTGCTCTGTCTGACGTGACAGTGACCAGGATGCTGGGCCTGGCCACAGCAGGCATGAGGTGGCACAGGGATGTACCCTGCCCAGGAGGCTGAGGTGCAGGTGCTATTCCTGGCTATGCTGTCCTCCAGGTGAGGGGCTGGTCCTCACCACTGTCCACTGTCCCAGCCCTGTTTTTGTTGGGGATGAGGGTGCAGAGCTGGGCCACAGAAGTGACTGGCACTGGCTGTGGCCAGGAGCAGCCCCGGAGCTGTGTCTACTCCTTCTTTTCTGCCACTGAACCACCACTACTCTTTTCCTGCAGGGTGAGTGGGGGTCGATGAAAAACTGCATGTGGAAAAGGACCAGCTGAGCTCCCTGCCAATGACAGCAGGAATGACACTGGTGGCTGTAACCACAACCACACAGGAGCCAATCCCTCCCATCCCAAGCCAAGTTCATCATCAAAGCTCCAAGACCTGCTCCTGTTCCATGCCATGAACATAGCTTTAATTGCCACAGGTGCTCAGACACAGACAACCTGCTGGTACATCCCATTAGCAGATCCTGGCCCCCGCTCTGGCTGTGCTCCCTGGCTGCACCACACCAGCCCTGCGCACGGAGAACAATGGGAGAGAGCCACAGCCCTGTGCAGCTGAGTCTGGAGCATCTGGCTTATACATCCATCCTTTGCCGTGCATTAAAAATACAGCAATAAATAGCAAAAAATAGATATGTACATAAATAAAATAACTTTTTTTTTTCCTACAGGACCGTCCAGAGCTGCCCATGGTATTCAGCTGATGAGCATGGGGAGGAAGTGTGTGGAGAGGTGCTGCCGGCGTGTCTTGCCCCCTCGCCGTGGCCTGCCCTTGCTATTGAGCGAGAGGAACATGGGGCGGCCGCGGTGCCGCCAGTGCAGCGACGCGTAGGTGTTGTAGCCGTTCTCTTCGATGCGCTCCGTGAACTTGCAGTTGGGGCTGAACTCCTTCTGGCAGGAAAGGGAAAGGGGTGAGGGGTGGCTATGCTCAGCTGGGGTCCCTCGGACCCCAAGAGTGGGGCAGGGCAGTACCCTGGTTCCTCCCTGGGCCCTGGGGGACAACGGGGCTTGGTGGGTGCTGTTCCCTGCTAGGGAGCAGGTCAGGGCATAGGAAACCAGGACCCTGTTCCAACTCTGCCCTGAGCCTCTGCCTCTGGTGCAGTCCCTCCCAGGAGGCAGCGTCTGACCTACCGACCCGTAGAGCCTCCCCCGCTTGTTCATGGCCAGGTAGAAGCCGGTGTGCACCGCCCGGATGGCCACGACGCCAACACGCACCGACCGGATCTCGACGATGCCTGCAGGACAGGGAAGCGTGGCATGAGCCAGGGAGGGACAGGCAACCCCCCCGGGGGGCCCTGCCCCAATGCTGGGTCTGTGGCCAGAGTGTCCCTCCAGAGGGAAGGAGTTGCTAATCCTCACCCAGAGCCAGAGCAGCCAGAGGAGCAAGGGCTGCTGCCCAAGCTAGGAGTGGGAGGGGGAACCTCTGATCCAAGGAAGGTTTGATCTTTACACCTTTCCTCCCCAGGGTTCAGCCACTTCCCAGGAGCCGGGCTGTGCGGGAGCAATGCCAAGCACAACCTCGTGTGTGTCCTCCCTTCATTGGCAGCTTTGCCCGTGCATCCATCCCCAACGTGCCCACAGTGCCCCGGGAACCTGGCCCACCTCCCGCAGCGTCTGGCCCTGGCACACGCAGAGCACTGAGGCTGGCATGGCTCTTGGAGGGGCAAAGTGTGCGTGGGGGTGGCAGCGACAGCCACAGGTGGACAAAGGCACGCGGGCAGAGGTCTGCGGGGGCAGGAATGTGCCAGGACAGTGCCGTCCATGAATTTCCGATTGCCTGGTGGCACAAGCGAGGACAAGCGGCCCCGTGCCCAGCACTGCGGGCTGGAGGATGGAGGAGCACGCCGAGGCGTAAGGATGAGCCCGGGGGGCGGCTGCAGCCGGGCTGTGAAGCCACAGCTGGGCTGGCGTGTGTGTGCCCCGACCGCCGAACTCCGGCTCGGCCGCTAATGGGAAAGGCATGTGGTCAGACCAGCGGCTCTGGCACGGGAAACACCCAGAGCACCATCAGGGCCTCTGGATTCCTGCACTGCCTCGCGCCGGCCAGCCCGGTGTGCCGCTGCCCGCCCTGCCGCCCGCCAGGCACACGGCGCAGTGGGAAGGGGAGGAGGAATGTCCAGTGAGAGCAATGTGGGAAGCGCAGCAGGGAGGGCTGGAGCCACAGCAGGATCTGCCTATGGACACCACTGCAAGGGCTGCCCCGGCTGGACAGGGTGGGAGAACGCGCGGAGACTCTGGCTGGTGGCAGCACACACAGCGTGGGGGCTGCAGCCCCTGGGCAATTTCATCAATCTCCCGGCGTTGCTGGCATTCCCCGGGCATCACCTGCCTGCGACAGAGCAGGCATCACCTGCCTGGGAGCGGACAGACTGGATACAGCACTGGGGCAGCGTGAGGGCTCCCGAGCGTTCGGCTCCTCCGGGATTTTCAGCCCCGCTGCTTCGGTGCTGCCACCGGTCCCGGCAGCTATCGGGACCTGCAGGGCTCGGCCCAGGGAAGCCACTGGCGAGGGCTGTGGAGGGGAAGGGCTGAGCGAATGCCTGTGAATCTGTTCCACTTGATCACTGTCTGAAGCTGCTGCTATTTATAAGGACGTGCGCTTTTCTAAAAATAACCCCCCTCTGTTCCCAGTGCTCCGGCCGGCTCTGCCGCCCTTTGTTTGCAGGTACCTGGCCAGTACCTGGTCAGAGCCAGCCCCCAGTGCTCCCAGTCTCACACTCAGCCCCAGAGGGGTCTCGAGGAGACTGGGGCAGATGCAGGGCTTGAGGTGGAGGAGTCCCTGGAAGAGCCCCCGCCGCCCTAGAGCTGCCAGTGGGGCTGGTCCAGCAGCTTCTGCGAGGGCTGTGGAGCAGAGCCCGCGCCCAGCCCAGGCGCACACAGATAAGCAGAGTGAGCCTCATGTACAGCCCGGAGCTGCTCTGCCTGCCAGGTCCTATGGCCACACCATCGAGGGAACGTGTTAGGGTGCTTTGTGCTGGCAATGTGCCTGGTCGGGACTCCCGACAGCCTCCGATACCACAGGAGGGTTCCCTGGGCTGGGCTTGGCTCCCATGTCCTGTGGCTGCTGGGAGACATCCTGTGCTGGACGGGAGATAGGGCAGCCCCTGCTGGACCAGGATGTGGGCTGGGGGTGCTGCCGCCCTCCTACCCCAAACCCCAACACCCTATCAGGGCACCTGGGGGATGCCCTTTCCCAAGACCCCCAATATCCCCCTCTTTGTCCAGCTACTGTCCTGCTAGCCCTCATTCCTGTTTTAGGGGCTGGGATCCTGCACCCCTATGGGCGGCTGATGCCTGGGCACTCCTGCTGAAGTCATCCAGAGACTGCCACGTCCTTGGGGTCTCTGTCCCTCTGCCCACCCAGCTGTCTCTGTGTTGAGTCTCAATCTGCTCTGCAGGCAGCAGCTGCTCCATGGTCCCCTGCGACGGGAATGTTCTGCCATCTCACATCTAACAGATGACCCATTCTGAGACCAGCATCACGGCAAAACTTTCTACATCCCCCCTCTTCCTCAGGCTTTTTCCCCCTCAGTGTGTTAGTGAGGGAGCGATCAGATCCTCCAGTCCATGGAGAATACCGGGCAGAAAATAACTGTCAGGACGAGATGGGACAAAGGACCCCCGAGAGACCCCCTACGACACCCCAGCCGCTGGGAAAGCAAGGCCGGGTCTNTGACGGTGGCGAGGGCAGCCGGCGCCGGTTGTGCTTCAGGAGCGGCGTGCCCCGACCGGCGGGGACAGCGGGGACCCGCTGCTCTCGCACTCTCGGAGAACTGGGCACTTTGGCTAAGATTTCACCACAGGGAAGAGCTGCGGGTTCTCTCCGGGCCGGGCATGGAGGGGTCTCGTCGCCGACCTGAGGCGCCTCCGTCCAGCCTCCGCCCCGGTCCAGCCCCGGCAGCGCCCGACTCTGCCGCAGCCCCGGCAGCCGGCGGGATCG
>VXBI01000301.1:102390-129110 GCA_013397375.1 Toxostoma redivivum | reverse complement strand
GGGGGCTGGGGCGGTGCCTCCCATTCATAAATCGGCGCCCCGACGGCCGTCCCGGGTCACCGGCCGCCGCCACTCACCTACGACCGCAGGTCGTCCGGTTGGGCACCGCATGCTGCCGTCAGTCGCGATGGACGGGCAAGGGACGAGCGCCGGGGGCACAGAGAGTGGGGAGAGGTGGAGAGCGCGGGGCTGCTGTGGCCCAGGACCTGGGGATGATGGTGTCCGTCTGAGGCCCGACCTGGGTCGCGCCGAGCTCGGGCCGGAGAGGCGCGGGTCAGCCGGGCTCCATCGTGTTCCCCGGGCTCCGCCACCTCCCGGACCCTCCGCCGTGTCACGGAAGCCGCGCTCGTCCCGACCCACCCCGTCGGGGCCACCACGGCCGCCAGGGGGCGCGGGGTGTGGCCGCGCTGCACCATGGGAGCTGTAGTCCGGCTTGGCGGGACTCGCGCTCCCGGCGTGACCCGCGTTAGCGCGGCGGGAGAGCGCATGCGCGCGGCGCGCGTGGCCCGGGGATGTCGCTGCTGAGGCTGCGGGCGGTGCTGAGGGGCCCGAGCGGGCTCAGGGGCCCCGGTGAGTGGGAACGAGGACCGGGGGCTACACGGAGGCACCAGGGGGGCATGGAGGGGCCGGCGGGGACACGACCCGAGTGTGCGGGCGAAGCTGGGCTGGGACGTCCTACGATCCTGAGCATTCTCTGGGATACACCTGGAAGATGGAGCGGTCTTTTTGTGTCGTGAGGGCCCCAGGGATAGAATCGGGGCTTTGGAAATGCTGGGATTGTTACTCTCCTCAGGAATGATACGGGGGCTCTGGGTCCTGTCCCAGCTGTGGGGTAGCACCTGCCTGCTCTGGGGGTCTTGGGGTGCTGCCACCCCCTTCACAGCGCTGGGGTTTGTGGTGTCCCTGGGGTCATGTTCCTTCTGAGCCTCTGGTTCCAGGGGGTGGGGGGTGTCCCTGTCCCTCCTGCCCTTCTACGCTGCTTCTGGAGCAGCTGAGCTGAGTAACATCCCTCGTTCACTCTGTCCCCGCAGTGTCCATGGGGCAGAGTGGGGGACAGGGAGTGCTTGAGGGAGTGGAGTTTTCTCTGACCCTCACACCTTTGCGTTCTTCCGTGGCAGGGATTCCATGGAGAATCTTCAGGAGCTACTCCTCTGCCAGCACCAAGGAGAAGGCGAACAGAAATGGCACCTGTGAGAGGAGAGAGCTGCTGGAAGGTGAGTGCTGGGAGAGCTGCAGTGAGCAGACAGCAGTCAGACCAGCCTGAGCTGTTGCTTTTTCCCTGGCAGTGACACTGCTGGGTTCCTGGGATGCTGGAGTGGGTTCCTGGGATGCTGGGGTGGGCCCCAGCTTGCAGGTAGATTTCAGAGAGACAATGGTTGGCGTCTCTGTCTGGGAGCGGGGCTGGCTAAGGAAGGATGAAATTTTTGTGTGAATCCTTTTTTCTGACCATGATTCTGGTACTTCCAGAGTGAGGACAGGACAGAGCCTTCTGCTGTGCCTTGTCTCCCATCACCTATCTGTTTCTCACTAGTGCTCAAAGCTCGAGCAAAGCAGCTCCAAGGCAGTAATGTCCCAGAGGTGACAGTCAACAAAGTGGAACTGGATGCACTGGACAATGACAAATACCAGAAGGCTGTGGAGCCTGGCCCCAAGGAGAGACAGCCCAGGGCACGGGCTGATGGCCTGGCCCACTCCAGCACCTGGGCCAAAAAGTTGCAGAAGGATATATACATCCAGCAGCTGGAGATGAAGCAGGAATTGCCCAGTGCTGCCTCCCAGCTAGCTCTGGAGGGCCAGGCCAAGCTAGATGTCAAGGCAGAGGCCAAAGCCAAAGCAAAACCCATGAAGAGCCCAAATATCCCAAAGATGAAAGCAGTCTCTGCCTGGTACCAGAGCTCTGGCAACCCCCACAGCAAGTCCAGGGTGTTGGAAGCAAACGAAGCAGCAGAGCTGAAGAGGCCTCAGAGGATGCCAAAGGACAAGAGTAACCAGCAGGTCCTGCAGCAGACCATCCAGTGCAACCTGGAGTGCTTCCTGTTCCTGCAGCAGTCAGAGGAGGCTGAGCGGTACCTCCTGCTGTGCCAGAGCTCTCCAGTGAAGAGCCAGGTGCTGGATATTGGTGCTTACAACATCGTGATGCGCAGCTGGGCCAGGAAGGTACTGAGCTGTGGGTGCACTGGGTGGGAGAGGAGCTGGCTCGTGAGGAGGTTTTACCTGTGGTGTTGTCACTTCAGCAAGTGTTCAAGCAGTGCTTCTGGCAAGGGGGACTGAGCTGGCATGAGGCCACAGATCCGTGTGAGGTGGCTTTGAGAGGAAGAAAGGAGCGGGGAAAGGGTAGGGTAGATGTGACTAAATCTGAACAGGACTAGAGGGGCATGGAATTGTGACTTTGGGGCCACTGGTGTCAGTGTCCACAGCCTCTTTCCCTTTTCACCTGCAGGGCAGCTTGAATCGCATTGACCGACTGTTTTCCATACTGGAGTCCGCCGGCCTCCAGCCCAACTTGGACTCCTATGCAGTGGTCCTGGAGTGCATGGGCCGGAACCAATCTCCTCCCAAAACCATCTTGAGGTAACACCTGCCTCAGGTGCTGCTGAACTTCGGGGGCAGCTCCACATCCTGTGCTTGGAGAACTGGGAGATGCAGTGGGTCGGGGTCAGGAAAAGCTGCCCCTTCTGCGTGCCCACCTGGATACTCTGACCCACTTCTCATGGCCAGATTTCAGGGTGGGTGGAACACCCTCTCTGCCAGCCCCAGCTGCTGGGAAGTTTGAGATGGTACATGGGGAGGAGATGTGGAAGGTGAGAATAGGCACTGTTCCCCCCAGAGCTGGGCTGAGAGAGGCCCTCTCTAGTCAGGGACTCCTTGGAGCTGGACCCGTCCCAGGCATCTCGCTCCTTCTGCCCCCTCCATTGCTGCCTGATGGGAATGGCTTGGCTCCTCTGTTTTTATGGCACTTGTGTGGAGTTTGCCCTTTTTGGCGGGCTCAGTCACATAGCTGCAGGGCTCTCCAGAGGAGCTTGGTCAAGAGATTCAGGTAGATTTCATGGAGCATAACAGACAGTTATACTGTCAATAAAAGTGTCAGTGCTAAAGTGGGCAGCTAAAAGAGCCCTGGAAGATCCCACAGGCTGGACCTAGGGGCATTGCCTGGGGCTGGGCAGCTCCTCTCCAGTGGATGGAGAAAGCTTCAGATGTGCTGAACCTCAGGGATATATCACTGGCCTCTCTGTCCTTTGGCTGCTGACAAGTTTTAGATGCCTTCAGGGGAATGTCTTCAGTCAGCTGACTCTGAGGGGACTGGCAGTGACTGCTGGACAGTGTGGGAGCTGTGTCAGTGCAGCACAGGCTGTGGGGCTGCCTGTGGGCAGCTCGGTCCCGCAGTGGCCGCAGCTCGGCCTCCCTGCCCAGGAAGCTCCGCAGTGGTGCGGGCTGAGGGATGGACACCTGATCCCTGTAACCTGAGGAGGGTGACCTTGTGGGACGGGCTGTGCTGAGGCAGCTCCTGCCCTGGCAGCTTCTGTACAACATGCTCAGGCCCTTGGGGAAGATTGAGCCTGTCCTGTCTGGCCCTCCTCAGATATTTGCAGCAGATGAACAGCAATGACTTCCATGTGGATGAGCTCTTTCAAAAGTGCCTGTTTGAGGAAGATGAGAAGGAGATGGTGCTGCGGGCCATCAGGACTGTCCAGCCCAACTACGAGCTACCTCCTCCACCTAGCCCTGACATCAGCAAGTCTTCTCTGCTCCAGGACTTCTATTCCAGAGTAAGCCACAGTGCTCAGGAAGGTGTTGAAGCTGGCCAGGTGGTGCTTACAGGGTGTTCTTAGGTACAGCCCAGGGGAAGGCTGAAAAGGAAGAACTTTTTAACATGATCTCTGCTCGATAGTCCACAAAAATCATCAAATTAATGACATTACCAACATCCTTACAGGGAACAGCAAAGCAGAGGGCTTGCAGGGGGCTGGAGATGGCCTCCATGCAGAGGAGGAGGTGATTGGAGAGGTGCTTGGCTGTAACACAGGAGCAGAGCAGCCTCTGGGGTTTGCCTGCCAGAGACCTGTGGACTCAGAGGTCCCAGCAAGGTGCTTTCAGCCCAGCATTGTACCACAAGCCTCTTGCAGGGAAGCTAGGAGAATAGGCACAGCTTCTCTTTCTCTCACTTTTGCTTTTTGCACTGACTGCCTCTCTCCCATTGCAGGAGACGATGGTGCCGTACCCCAAGCTGGATTTCTCCGTGAAGGAGTTGCAGGAGTGCTTCCAGCAGCAGCTGGAGATGGAGCTGAAGAACACCATAACCATCGAGTCAGTGGAGGCAGCCAAGCCCCTGACCCCACAGGCTGTCAAAGCGGTAAAGCTCAGGGGTCTGGGGGCAGCCTTCAGGGCCTGTAGGTGAGAGCTGAAGGTCCATGAGCTAAAGAGGGGGCAGCTCATGCTGACCAGCTCTCTTCCTTTTCTATGCAGCGTGAGCTGCTGCGCACCCTCCGCTCCCAGTGGCACGATGTCATCCTCCAGGCCCTGCAGAATTCCAAGCGCAGCATGGTCAGGCCCAAGAGGATGTCGAAGTACAGCCTCCTGTACCCCTACCTGTGCTTGCTGCCAGATGAGGATTATGTGGACATCATGCTGCAGGTAAGAGCCTGGCCTGCCCTCACAGGAATGGGGCTGGACTGTCAGTCATGGGGCTGTTACAGAGCACTAATGTCCCACTTGAGCCAGCAGAATTGGAATTTCCTGAGAGTTTTACCAGGTTATTAGTGCAGGCTCTCTGCTCCCTCTACAGAGCAGCCAGAGAAATCCATGCTCTGACCTGGTTGTTTTTGCTTGCCCACCATCTGTTCAGTATCATGGAAGTCAGCATCTTCCTGTGCTCCCTGCTTTAACTCCTGCTCTGTCTCTCTGCTGTGTTTCCCTGTTCTCCTTCCTAAGACCCTCTTTGCCTTCCCCTTTTCCAGATCCTCAATGATCTGTCTCCACAAGGTGAGTCCCTGGCAGTCCTGGCCAGGGAGCTGGGCTCCAAAGTCTATGACAGGTACGTCATCCAGAGGAAGCTGCGCAGCTGCCAGCTGGAGAAAGTGCAGAAGGTCTATGAGAACTACATCGAGCTGCTGGCAAAGGACAGTCAGGTAGGTGCCCTTGGAGCCAGGTGTCCTCTGCAGGAAAGCTCTGGGCTTTGCAGGGCAGGAGAAGACAAGAGGGGAGAAAGGGGCTAAGGCCACTGCCCTGGGCACCTCAAGGGCCAGATGAACAGGTTGATCTCAGAGCTGAGTGCTCATAGGGGCAGGCAGGCAGGTATGCAGTCTGGGCAGGAGGAGCAGGATGCTGTGGGGACAAGAGTGTCAGCACTGGGGTGTGGCAAGAAGAAGGATTTTGCAGTGCCACTGTTCCTGTTTTCACTGTTGGGCTCACCTCAGCCTCCTCAGCCCCCTTTCCCCAAACACCCCTATCAGGGAGGACCTCATAGGAGCACAAAGATAGGAGAGTCCTCAGAGCCACATCTCAGGTAGATAGATCCTATCCAGCAAAGCCCCTCCACCTAACTCCATTTTCTCCTTCCACCTCCCAGCCCAAACAGTACTTGCCACGGGAATACTGGGAGAAGCTGGTGGCAGAAGCAGGCTTTGGGCCTTCCCTGAACTTGAAGAGCTGCAGCTGGCCCTGTGTGCTCCTCATGCGTCTGGGCATGCACATGCTGGAGCTCCTGGTGAAGACTGTCAAGGTGCCCAGGAACATCCTCAATCATCGCCTGGAGTCCAAGCCTGTCCCTGTCCTCCACCATATCTACTCCTTCTACAGTAACTGGCAGGTGAGCCTCATCCAGGGGGCTCTGGGGCTGTGCAGGATACCCCTTCCTCAAAATCAGACCCTTGCAAGGCCCTTTTCTGTCCTTGCTGCCATTCTTCCTCAGGGATGCTTTGAGGAGCCTTGATTCTCTGTGGGTGCTTTCCTTACTTGGCATGATCCTAACAGAAGAATGGCTCACTGACCACAGGCGCTTCCACACTCCAGTCCTAATTCTCTGCTGCTGATCCTCCAGGTCGGGCTGATAAAGCCCCATCCCATCTACTCCCAGATTCTGTCAAATGCTGCAGAGACCACGCTGACCTTCAACTCCTCTGCCATGCCCATGCTGTGCCCCCCGGTGCCCTGGACCTCCCCCAATTTCGGTGCCTTTGTCCTCAACGACACCAAGCTGATGCGCTTCTTGGATGAGAGCACCCACCACCAGCTGGTCCTGGAGCAGTGTCCCCTTGTGAACCTCCACCCCGTGCTGGATGCCCTGAACCAGCTGGGCAATTGTGCCTGGAAGATCAACCAGCCAGTGCTGGATATTATCATCTCCATCTTCAATGACAAAGGGGATGAGAAGCTGGACATCCCACCGCCCCTCTCTGAGGCTCCCAAGCCTCCCACTGTTTCTGGCAATTCCTCTACCTGGAGCAAGTCCCTCAAGCACGAGGTGTACCTGTGCAAGAAGAAGACTGCAGAGATGCACAGCCTGCGCATGGATGCGCTCTACAAGCTCTCTATTGCCAACTACGTCAGGGACAAAGTGTTCTGGTTCCCCCACAACATGGACTTCCGTGGCAGGACTTACCCGTGCCCGCCCTATTTCAACCACCTGGGGAACGATGTCACCCGGGCCATCCTGCTATTTGCAGAGGGGAGGCCACTGGGGCCCAGGGGACTTGACTGGCTGAAGATTCACCTCATCAACCTGACGGGGCTAAAGAAGAAGAATGCCTTGCAGGAGCGGCTGGAGTATGCCAATGAAATCATGGAGGACATCCTGGACTCGGCTGACCACCCGCTCACGGTATGTGGGAGCTTCTGGGAAGTGAAATATAATGGAAATCAGAATGGATTTTGAAACAAAAACATTTTGAAATATATACCTTTGAGAGATAAAAAGGGAAAAAGCAATGCAGAGATTCCTAAATAACTTGTTCCTGTCTGAAAACATGATGAAAAGGTAGGGAAGTGGAGGCATGGTGGGAGGAGGTGCTATGTCCAGCACATCCCAGGTGCTCAGGGGTCCTGCCTGTGATTTGAGGGGCACAGGAGCACTGCCTGCTCCCACGAGCCTGTGCTTTCTCATTCCCAGGGCAGGAAGTGGTGGATGGACACGGATGAGCCTTGGCAAGCCTTGGCATGCTGTATGGAAATCGCCAAGGCCTCGAGGTCCCCAGATCCAGCAGCCTACATCTCTCACTTCCCAGTTCACCAGGTAGGAGCCTGGCAGATCCTCACAGCCTGTGTGAGGCTCAGCAGGGCAGGAAATGAGAATCTAGGCCTCGAGCACTGCAATCCCTGCTTCACATGGCTGGGTTTTCTTAGGAGTGGGAATGCAGTGTTGGGCATCTTGGCATGAGAACTCTGGTGATTTGCTGCTGCCTGCAGCCATCTGTGAGCTGGTACAACCGAGGGCTGCCTCTTCCCTTGGCTCGAGCAGAGCCCAGCTGGGAGATCGCTGGCAGCTGCTGCAGGGTGAGAGCCAGGCCAGTGTCACCTCCTGCAGCCACAGGATCAGGACTGGAAGTCGGCCCAGCAGGACAACACCTGGCTGTCTGGAGTGCTTGGAGCTGTGCTCTGGGGGCCTTTGCTCCACTCCTGCTCCAAAGCTGAAGCCAAGTAGCTCTGCAGGAGCCAATATGGGAGGTCAGGAACTCTGAGGAAGGGTATGGGGACAGAGGTGGTTGTCCCCCACCTTCAGTGGCCTGCCAACATGTGCCCTGTTCCTGCTCAGGTGCTACTCAGCTCCCTGAAGGCACCTGTCCTCCCTGCCTGCACAGGGACAAGGCTGATAGTGGCCATGGGTGAGGGGTGGCTGCTCCTTTCTCTTATGAGGAGGGCAGCAGTTGTTCTGCCAGTAGTGATGGTCTGGAATATGCATAAGACAGTCAGGACTGATATTTTGATGACAACAAAAGATAAGAGAGCAGCTGGGGGTGTGTGGAGGGTGCAGCTAATGGAATATCTGCAAAGACTTCTTCTGGAGGGTACCAGAGTCTCATTCAGCCTGAGTCATCAGTGCTCAGTTAATGGAGCCGTCAGGTCTTGGCACTGCCTTTCTGCACTGCAGGGAGTGGGGAGAGCGTGCAGGAGAAAGGGGAGCTCTATTTGAGGAATCTGACAGTCCTGGGGTATCTGTGGCTCCTCATGACCAGGGAGAGCCTGAGCACAGGGGGCCAGGAACAGCAGCACATCTGTGAGAAACATTGCTGCCAGCGCAGTCTGGAGAGAACCAAGATCTTCATGCACCATCACTGAGGTCCTGTCTGTCTCACCCAAGCTGTTTTTGGTTCCAGGAGGGCTGCGAGGGCAGCTGCTGTGGCAGACACTCACTGTGCCTCTGATGCAGCTTTGGGAAATCTGGGTGGGAGCTGGTTTCTGTCAGAGGGACATTTTCTTCCGCTGGCAGTGCAGCTGGCTGGAGCTGCAGAGCCAGCTGGGGCTTCCTGAGGGATCTTTGGCTTGGCCTGTCTTTTCCTGCCTCTGATCCCACTGCTGAAGTTGTTTTGACTGCTAGCTCTTGGGGCTGCTTTTAGCATCCCAGATGTATTTGGTGTTCTCCCAATTTTGTGGTTTTCAGTGTTTCCACAGAGCTCTGATGTCTTTGGAAACCTGCAGAGGTGGTGATGTGAAGTTTCTGATTTTAAACCTCACAGGTCACAGTAGTTAGGGATGGACCCAGGCAGGAAACCTGGCCTGAAGGCAAAGGTTTCAGAAGAGAGGCAGAAATAATGATCACCTGAGCCCAGGGTACTATGCATGGGGAGGGGGCAGATGAGTAGAGCTCTGTCCACAGACTAACTCCTTGTTTCCCCCATGCTTTTCCACGCTAACTCCTTTGTTTCCCCCATTCTCTTCCTGCAGGATGGCTCCTGCAATGGGCTGCAGCACTATGCAGCGCTTGGCCGGGACCTCAGTGGTGCTGCCTCTGTCAACCTGGTGCCCTGTGGGCTCCCTCAGGATGTCTACAGTGCAGTGGCCCAGCAGGTGAGACACACTGGGGACACACGGGGTCCTTTTGGACCTGCCTTGGTGTGCACAGGGTGACTTCTGCTCCCAGGGAGCAAGGTAAGGACGAGTGTGCAGAGAGCTGGGGAGGCTTGAGCTGGGCAGAGACAGGGACTTTCTGTCCCCAGGTAGGATCTGACTGGAGATCTGTCCTCACAGATGTGCCTGTGAGAAATCCCCTGGGATTTCTGCTGTTCTCACTTGTCCTGAATGAAGCCTGGGAGAACTAGGCTGGAGAGGTGGAAGAGAGCAGAGTATGTTCCTCATCCCTTGGTCACAGTTGGCTAGCCCATGGGTTATGAAATTTTTCTTCCTTGAGCTGAGTTGGAGGGAGTGGGTAGAGATTCAGCCTTGGTCCTGCTACAAAGTCTTTGGTTTCTTTGACAAGACATGAGGTAAAGTTTTCCCCTGGGAGGGTGCAGAGAGGCTCATTCAGCTGGCAGTGGACCCTGGATCTCCTGTCTGGGTCTCAGCAGGTTTTCTCCAGGCAGCACCACACCAGAGAGCAGGAAGATTCATGGGGGTGCAGGGCTTGCTCAGTTATCACTGCGGGACAGAAGCGGGAGAACCCAAGTTCTGAGCCACAGTCGAGCTGTGTCCTTGTCCCAGCTAGCACCACCTGGTTGCTAAGGGACAGTGCTGAGGCAGCAAGGAAGTCTCTGCAGGCACAGTTATCCATGCTGGATCCCTTCAGCAGGTGCCTTTTGTTATCCAGAGTGGTGAAAAGGGGCTGCAGGGATTCTGATGGGAGCTTGAGCCAGGCAGTTCACAGCTGGGCAGGTCCCACAGGCCACCAGCCATGGAGGGGGCTCAAGCCAGCGTGGCTCATGGCAGCACTGACTCAGAGGCACTCTCCTCAGGTGGAGGAGTTTCGGAAGAAGGATGCTGAGCGGGGGTTGAAGATCGCCCAGGTGCTGCAGGGCTTCATCAGCCGCAAGGTGGTGAAGCAGACGGTGATGACAGTGGTGTACGGGGTCACTCGCTACGGTGGCCGCCTACAGATAGAGAAACGCCTCAAGGAGATCGATGAGTTCCCTGAGGTAGCATTCCTGTGTGTCCCCCCTCCCTGGATCCTGTCACTTTCCTCTGTCTTTGGCTGTCCCTTTGCATGACCCATGGCTTTGGCTCTGGTCTGTGCCAGGAGTACTTGTGGGAAGCATCTCATTATCTGGTGAAGCAGGTGTTCAACAGCATCAAGGAGATGTTCTCAGCGACTCGAGATATCCAGGTGAGGAGCCTGTTGCCCCTTAACTCCACTTTTTCCTTGTTCATTAATACATAGACAAGGGGATGCTCCTTGGGGAGAGAACGGTTCTCCTGACCCAGAGAGCATCCTCTTGCCCCAGCCCAGAGGTGTGGGATTGTGCCAAACTCCCCAGTAAGCACTGGACTGTTACAGTCCGTGGCAGGAGTGAGGGTGGCCTGGGAGGGAATGGGTTCTCCCAGCTCCACACTAACCCCAGCTGCTTCCTCCTCTCTTCTGCAGAACTGGCTGACAGAGAGCGCCAAGCTCATTGCCCAGTCAGGCCGGACAGTGGAATGGGTCACACCACTGGGGCTCCCCATCATCCAGCCCTACTATCGCTCCAGGTCCACTGTGGTGAGTGTCCAGTGTGAGATCTCATAGCACACCCTCCCTGTGCCATGGTGGGAGCAGGGAAAAGACAGCCAGGCTAGGGCCCGGCAGGTTGGCATCACTGGTGGGTGAGCCTGCAGAGCAGGTAGGATCCCTGTGTGCAGGCACATCCTCCAGCCTCATGGCTCCCTGCAGAGCCTGGAATGTGTGGGTGGGCTGGTGAGGAAGCTCTGCGGCTCCGTCCCACTCAGGCAGCTGGGGCACGGGCCGTTCCCCGCTCTGAGAGCCTCCTCAGGGCTCGTGTGACTCAGTCTCGCTGCTGTCACCTCCCACGTGCTGCTGTGCTGACTCACAGCCCCCCAGCCCTGCTCCAGCAGCCCTTCTCGGGCCAATTCACCCTGCGAGGGCAAAGGGGTTCAGATGCCTGCCAGCACCTCAGGAGGGGAGCTGCTGGGCAAGGTGTCACTGAGCAGTGGCAGCTGCCGTGGTGCTGGGACACCCTGGAAAGGCACAGGCCCCTCTGCAGAAGAGTGGGACAGTGCCCAGCCCCCCATGCTGCCAGGCAGTGCAGGATGACAGGTCCCCTCTCTCCCCACAGCTGAATTGTGGCATGCAGCGCTTGAGTGTGAGGAGCTTCAACAGCAGCCAGTGAGTACAAAATCATGGCTTGCACTGCACCCCTGCTGACCCCAGCCTGTGCTCCAGGGACCAGGCCTTCCTATCAGAGAAGCTGTCAAGGAGTGCTAGATCTCCTGTTATTCCCCCTGAGCTGCAGAAAGCTGGACAGAGCAGCAGGGCCTTGGGGCTCTCCAGGGCAGCCCACTCACCGCCAGGCAGGGGTGGCACTGCCTCTGTGCCAGTGCTGTCATCTTTGGCCTGAAATGCCCCAGCTCCTCTGTGCCCCACTTTGTCCTGCAGGAAACCGGACACTGTGAAGCAGAAGAATGCCTTTCCGCCCAACTTCATCCACTCTCTGGACTCCACACACATGATGCTCACAGCACTGCACTGCCTCAGGTAGGCAGTGGGCAGCTGGGCTCTCACATGGCTCTTCCCTGGCTCAGGACTGTCTTGGGAGAACATTGCTGGGGCAGTGGGACTGAGGAGGCCCTGGTGGGTGGGCATTTGGGGTTCCTGGTAGAGAAGGAAAGGAGGCAGCAGGACAGGGAGATCCTGGGATTTGCCCCCACCCTCTGAAGGGCTGCTGTGCAGGGAGTCCCCCTCTTTTGTGGTCCCTGCTGCTGTCCCAGGCAGAGGGGTCTCAGCACTGCTTCATGGCACCTTTGCCTCCTCCCAGGAAGGGCCTGACCTTCGTCTCAGTCCACGATTGCTACTGGACTCACGCGCTCACCGTGGATGTCATGAACCAGGTAAAAGTGTCCTCCTGGCTCCCTTGTGAGCAAGATCTTGCTGATCTCTGCTCTGGGCCCATGCCAGGCCTCACCTCTCCTGGGCTTTGCTCCATAGGCTGATTGATTCACCCGGGTGAGGTGAACCTGGGATGTTTGCTGGAGGTCATAGCTGATTTCCTGGTGCCCGATCTCCTCCCCCTCTGCAGGGAGTATGTGGGGGAGAATCTGTGGAAATGGGCTCTAAACATAGCCCTGGCAGAGCTGGTGCCCATGCCCTGCCTTGGGTCCTTCCCAAGGGTTTATGTCTAATGAGGGTCAACCTCTGCTTCACACCTCCCCAGGCTGATTCCCTCCACCCTTGTCTGGCAGCCCCCCCTTCCCACTCCTGCTGCTTTCCCTGCCCCTCACCTCTGACCTGTCACTGGGGGAAGGAGAGAAAACACCTGCTAAGCTGCACCTCACTGTTGTCTCCCTGGGTCAGGTCTGTCGGCAGCAGTTTGTGGCTCTGCACAGTGAGAAGATTCTGCAGGATCTGTCTGAGTTCATGCTGGAGAAGTATTGCAGGTAATCCTGACCTGTTGATTTCTCCCCCCCACCTCCCAGAGGTCGTGTCCAGGTGCTCACAGGTTGTGTCACCTGCCTGGGGATTGCTCTGGGGGAAACTGTCCTTCCTTCCTGCCTGACACTCAAATCACCTTTAACAGCTGGGTAAAAACCCAGGGCTCTGCACCCTCTTGCTGCAGAAGCAGGAGAGGCTTTGGCAGCCTTGGGGCCTGCCCTGGGCTGCTGGGGCTGGGCTCCTGCTCTCACTCTGGGGTGCGTGGTCTATTTTGGAAGAGCTGAATCCTGTTGTCAGGGGCTGCACTAGGGAGCAGAGGAGGGTGTGTCTGGTTCCAGATAACCCTGTTTATTTGCTTCCTTCTAGTTCATCCGACTCCAGCACAGAGCACATAGCCCATTGGCAGAAGAGACTGATGGAGCAGCTATCAAATGTCCCCAGGACAGGTAGGAGCATGGGACAGGAACATGCAGGGCTCAGAAGCCTTTTGGAGACAAGGGGTATGAGATGGAGTGGCCCCCAAGACCACTAAAAGACAAAAAACCAGAGCCGTCTCCTAGGATCAGCTTTCCCCCTGTGCTGGACTGCAGAGCCATGAGGCTGAGCAGTCCAGCATGTCCACATTCCCCTGTAGCATTCTTGTGAGTGGTCCCTGCTGTCCTTGCTGAGTCTCTGGGATTTCCCCCAGGCTGACCCAGCTTTTCCCATCCTGCTCCTGTTCTCTCCCATCTGTTTCCAGCCATGAGCATTTGCTCGGAGATGGGAGTGAGGGATTCGGCATGGTAATTGCCAGGATCTAGATGATATACATGCAATGGGATTAAGGCAATTAGTTTAACTCCTCCTAATCCCTCAGCCCTGTGTCTGCCAGGCCATCTGGCTCTGCCTGACCTCTGTGTGGAGTGGCCCAGCACTCCATGGGCAGCACAGTCCAGGAGCAGGGATCCCATCCGAAGCCACTTCTCTCCCCGTGTCCATCCCCACCTTGCTCTCCTCTGACCTCTCCTTTGCTCCCCTCAGGTGAATTCAACCTGAAGCAAGTGATGGATTCCACATATTTCTTCAGCTGAGCCCTGGCAGCCCTGGATACCTCTGGACCTCCAGCCATGGTGGGCACTGGCCTGCAGTGCTCTTCTGTCCCACATCTTATGGAGAAGGAGTTGTAGCTTCCAGCCCAGCGAGAGCTCTGCCTCACTCTGAGGTGCTGGAGCAAACTGAGACTCTGCTGGAGCAGCTGGTGGGGGACACTGTTTGCTGTCACTGCCTGTCCCAGCACAGGGAGAGAGCACCAAGACCTGCAGAGGGTGCAACTGTGGGCTGGGTGTGAAGGGGTGGCAGGAGATAGGGTGGCACCCCTCAGCCCTTACCCCAGTGCTATGAGCACTCTCCTTTGCCTGGCTGTTGCCTGTCTTGGGGTGCTGTACCTCTCCTTCCCTTTCTGCCAGCAGGGCTCAGACTTGAAGGGACAGGCAACTGACCTGGCCACAGCAGGAGCCCCAGCTCTGCTCTTGGCCGCGGGGCAGGTGCTGCTCTGTGCTCTGCTCCAGCTCTGGGCACTGTCCTCACTCTCCATAATGCAGCCTCTGCAACTCTTGACTCTAATTTCCAGGGATGGGTTTTGCTGCTGCTCACTGGGGCTCAGGCAGGGAAAGCCACTAACTTGGGGGTCAACATGTATAATACTGTAAATAAAATGTTTTTTGAAATACAAGATGGGACATGTGTCTTCCTTGAAACTGTGAGCTGCCTGGGCTCTTGCCTTACCTTGCCAGGGGCACGGGGAGGTGGGATTGCTGCCTCCCAGTCTGGCCCTGTTCTGCTTTCTGGTTGGGCTTCAGTTGCTCACAGGGGTGTCACATTCTGAAAATGCTTTTGTAGCAGAAGCATGGAATTGTGCCAGTGCAGCTACAGTGGGAACTGGAGTCTCACAGGGGCCAACTGCAGCTTTTCCAGCCAGGAGCCTCCCATCTCACTGGACTGTGGCTTCCCAGATCTCCTCTCCACGGGGCTGGTGCTGGAGATGGTTGGCACCTTGCAACTGGAGCTGTGTTTGGCCCAGTTCTCAGCTGTGCCCTATAACCACAGGCTCACAGTCAGCCTGCACCCAGCTTCCTCCTGGCTGCTGCTGCTGGAGCAAAGGGAAAGCTGCTGGCAGAGGCTCTTCACCTTGTGGCTTTCCTGGCAAGGCAGGCAGCTCTTCAAAGGACAAAGCTGCATCCCGCAGCCTGAGCTGGGGCTGTGCCCAATGTTCCGGCTCCCGGGGCCAGCACGAGGAGCGGGAGGCGCGGAGGGGAGGGATGGTGGCGAAGAAGCAGAGCCGGAGTCGTACGTAGCTCTGTCAGCTGCTGACGTTTATTGCACAGGATGGGCTGGATGGGAAGGTGGACACTTGGAGTGGGGCCCTTGTCCCTCCGGCTGTTCGGCCGCAGGGTGCCGGGGCTGGCACGGGCCCCGCGCTCGCGGTACATTCAATGTGGAAGGCTCCAGAGTGCGAGGCAGCGAGGCACACGTGCACACACACACACACCTGCACACACACCCACACACGCACACACAACACACGCACAGGCACCTGGTACACTGGGTAGGTGCCTGCCCCAGCCCCAGGGCTCGGGCTCCAGCACCTGCCTCCATCCTAGCGCTGCCTACGGGGACATGGGGCCGTGCTCACCCCCAGCCCCAGAGTGGGGGACAGTGTGTTCGTGGGTGCTTACAAGCCTCGGGGCGACCATCCCTCAGACCCTTCCCAACTTACCTCCAGTCCTGGACCATCGCCCCTCGCCTTGGGTCTGTGAGAGGGGCGCAGGGACACGCGCGGCGCCGGGGCTGCGCCAACAGCCCCGGGGAGGTGTCCTGCGGGTCACACAGGGATGTGTTCAGGTCATAGATATCATACACAGAGTTGGTCATGGCGAGGATGCAGCTGTGGCTTCTATGGGCAGCCGGGGAGGCCAGGGGGCAGCGGGGCTTCGCCGCGGGGAGCGGGCGACAGGGTCAGACTTTGGTCGGAGACGACAAACCCGGGGGCTCAGCCCAGTGACCCCGCGGTGGGGAGAGGGCACAGCAGCCCCAGACCCAGTCTCGGCAGCTGCCCCGCTGTGCAGCGGTGGCAGGAGGGACCGGGGAGCGGGGCTGGCGCCGTGGCTGGGGGGCGACAGCCGGTGGTGCGGCCGTGGCCCTCACCCGGCGGCGCAGGGTGGACACGAGGTGAGATGGGACTCCCTGCCGCNATCCTGGCTGAGGCTGCTGGTGTGCAGCGCCTGTGTGCTCTTGTGGGCGGCCAGGCGCTGGGGCGAGCTGGGCGCTGGCTGCTGGCTGAGGGACAGCTGGGAGCCCAGCGGCCCTGGGGCACCTGCATAGGCGAACGTCCGNAGGAGCCTCCCATCTCACTGGACTGTGGCTTCCCAGATCTCCTCTCCACGGGGCTGGTGCTGGAGATGGTTGGCACCTTGCAACTGGAGCTGTGTTTGGCCCAGTTCTCAGCTGTGCCCTATAACCACAGGCTCACAGTCAGCCTGCACCCAGCTTCCTCCTGGCTGCTGCTGCTGGAGCAAAGGGAAAGCTGCTGGCAGAGGCTCTTCACCTTGTGGCTTTCCTGGCAAGGCAGGCAGCTCTTCAAAGGACAAAGCTGCATCCCGCAGCCTGAGCTGGGGCTGTGCCCAATGTTCCGGCTCCCGGGGCCAGCACGAGGAGCGGGAGGCGCGGAGGGGAGGGATGGTGGCGAAGAAGCAGAGCCGGAGTCGTACGTAGCTCTGTCAGCTGCTGACGTTTATTGCACAGGATGGGCTGGATGGGAAGGTGGACACTTGGAGTGGGGCCCTTGTCCCTCCGGCTGTTCGGCCGCAGGGTGCCGGGGCTGGCACGGGCCCCGCGCTCGCGGTACATTCAATGTGGAAGGCTCCAGAGTGCGAGGCAGCGAGGCACACGTGCACACACACACACACCTGCACACACACCCACACACGCACACACAACACACGCACAGGCACCTGGTACACTGGGTAGGTGCCTGCCCCAGCCCCAGGGCTCGGGCTCCAGCACCTGCCTCCATCCTAGCGCTGCCTACGGGGACATGGGGCCGTGCTCACCCCCAGCCCCAGAGTGGGGGACAGTGTGTTCGTGGGTGCTTACAAGCCTCGGGGCGACCATCCCTCAGACCCTTCCCAACTTACCTCCAGTCCTGGACCATCGCCCCTCGCCTTGGGTCTGTGAGAGGGGCGCAGGGACACGCGCGGCGCCGGGGCTGCGCCAACAGCCCCGGGGAGGTGTCCTGCGGGTCACACAGGGATGTGTTCAGGTCATAGATATCATACACAGAGTTGGTCATGGCGAGGATGCAGCTGTGGCTTCTATGGGCAGCCGGGGAGGCCAGGGGGCAGCGGGGCTTCGCCGCGGGGAGCGGGCGACAGGGTCAGACTTTGGTCGGAGACGACAAACCCGGGGGCTCAGCCCAGTGACCCCGCGGTGGGGAGAGGGCACAGCAGCCCCAGACCCAGTCTCGGCAGCTGCCCCGCTGTGCAGCGGTGGCAGGAGGGACCGGGGAGCGGGGCTGGCGCCGTGGCTGGGGGGCGACAGCCGGTGGTGCGGCCGTGGCCCTCACCCGGCGGCGCAGGGTGGACACGAGGTGAGATGGGACTCCCTGCCGCCGGCCCTCCCCGTGCCCGGCGCGGAGGTCACAAGTTGGAAGACAGCCTGGACTTGGCCGGGTCCGTGTCGGGCGTGCTGGACGCCGAATCCTTGCGGGCCGCCGCCGAGTCCTGCGGCAGGGTGGGCGGCGGTGTCAGCCCCGAGCCCGTGGGCGCCGGGTGGGCCGGGGTCCCCCGCGAGGGCGCCTGGCCCCGCAGCCCGGCCGGAGGGCCAGGACCTGGCGAGGCGGCGGCCGGGCGCCCTCCGATGGAGGGGCTGGACTCGCGGGCAGAGGCCGGGGGGCTCTNGGCTCTGCTGCAGCAGGACGGGGGACACGGCGAAGGGGCTGGGCACGGCCTGGGCGTACTGCAAGCGGCGCATCATGCGGGGTGAGCCCAGCGCCATGGAGCCCACCAGCGGGCTGGCCATCTGCGGGCAGAAGCTCATGGCGACGGCTTGCTGGAGGGTGGCGATGGCAGAGGTGACCTGGGGCTGGACGGGGCTGTACATGGCCGTGTGTTGCTGCAGCTCTGCCTGCTGCACCATCTCCCGGTCGTACTTGACGATCTCCTGGATGATCTCGTTCTCCTGGTTGTTGAAAACACCTGAGTTGAGGTCGTGCTGCACTTTGTGGAGCAGGATTGAATTCTTCTTCCCTACAGGCCAGGAGAGGAAGCACTGTGAGACCCTGTACTGGGGCTATGCTGGGCTCCCATGGGAACCACAGCTGCCCCCTTTGCCAAGACACCCCTTCTTGCTCTCCAGGGCCCCCTCTGTGTCCTACCAATGCGGTCGAGACGGTCAATGGCCACAGTCTCAAAGGCCCGTCTCATCATGGGGTACTCCTCCAGCACCTCGTTGAAGTTGTCCACTGAGAGTGAGTAGAGGCGGCAGTAGGTATCTGCACGGACACTGGCTGTGCGCCGGCCACGGGTCAGCAAGCAGATCTCTGGGGAAAAAACGCCAGGGCCAAGGTCACCACACCACCAAGGACAAAACAGGGCAGGCCAGGAGCAAGGTGTGAGAATCACCACACAGTGGGTGCCCTGGGACAGCACAGGTGTCCCAGTGCCTCTCACAGACCCCTAGAAGCTCAGTTCTGCCAGTGCTCACCCCCAAAGTAGGAACCGTCAGAGAGTTTCATCTCCTTGTTGCCCTTGGTGAGGATGCTGACCACACCATGCTGGATGAAGTACATCTTCTTGCCGATGGTGCCCTCTCGGATGATGTAGTCACCCGGCTGGAACACCTCAAACTTCAGCTTGGTGAGCATTGCCGTGACAAAGTTGGGATCGGCGTTGGCAAACAGCGGCATGGAGGCCACCAGCTTGCGGCAGTTGAAGTTCACGATTTCCTGTGGGGAAATGGGTGACCCCAGGAAGCTGGGACATGCTTCCCCAGGGACACGCTCCCCACCCCAGACAGTCTCATGGACACCCTGGCATGCAGATTGTGCATGGACACACTCCCAGCAGAGCTGCAAAGCTGCAGCAAGAGGTGTTTGATCCCAAGCATGTGCATGGCAGGAACTGGTGGGACCCACAGCAAGGAGCAGGGGATCCCTTCCCTTGGCAAGGGGGGACAATCCCCATCCTCACAGCAGCGTCCTCCTCCCAGCTCTGCAGCCCTCACCTCACGCAGGGGCTCGTTGAGCTCCCCCAGAATGCTGTCCTCATCAAACATCTTGCCCTGGTAGCGATGCTCGTAGTAGTCATGGATCTTCTGGCGGAAGTCAGCGGGCAGCTTGTGGAAGGACATGTACTGCTCCACCTGCTTGTACTGTGGGGAGAGGTGGTGTCAGCTGGGACCCTCCACCCACATCCCCACTCCATGGGGCTGGTCCCACTCTACCGCCCCACTCCTGCTCCTGACCAGCAACCCTCACCCCACGTAGCTACAGCTCCAGGAGGGGACAAAACTCTGAGCCCCATCCAGCACAGTCCTACCTTCTCCTGGTACTGGCGCCGGGAGGAGTCCAGGGACTGGATGAGGGCGGTGGCGTGGCCGATGAACATGGCGTAGCAGGTGGCCCCCACGATCATGCTCAGCATGGTCAGCCAGATGTCCGTCATGCTCTCGGGCGCCTGCTTCCCATAGCCGATGCAGAGCATGTGGCTCATGGACTTGAAGAGGGCGAAGGAGTACAGCTCACTCCAGGAGTCGTTCTGCAGTGACAGGGACAACAGCTCAGCCATGCACATCTGTGTGTGTGTGTGAGCATTGCTGGAGGGCACAGCGTCCTGGCCCACGCCTGGCCACAGTCCCAGTTCTCTCCCAGCAATAGGAATTCCTTGAAAAGCAAACTTTTAAAACTTTCCAAACTCCCCTGGCGAAGTAGGCAGGGAAGGAGAAGGGTGAGACAGGCAGGGGAGGAAGAGGAGGAAGCCAGGCGGAACAGAGCAGAGAAGGAAATTTGATGAAACAGGATGAGACAGACAGGAGGAAAGGGCCATTTGCAGGAGGCTGCAAGGCTGAGAGGGAGCAATTAGAAACAGGGGCCATTATTTATTAATAGCAGCTTGTGGCTAATGAGCAGGAGAAGGCGGCAGGGGATGGGGCCAAGAGTCCCATGTCAGCATATTCCTCCCACCCGGATCAATCCACTGCTCCAGGTCCTGTGAGACCTCACCAGGGCAGCATCCAGAGCAGGTTGCTCCGTGCACCAGCCCTGGCCCACAGGGGATAGCATCTCCTGGGGCTGGAGGATGGAGGATGGATGATGTGGGGATGGATGGGAGCCCCGGGTCAGGCAGGAGCACGGTCTGGGGCAGATGGAACTCACCACCATCCCATTGATGGAGACCCAGCAGTTCTGGGGGAAATCCTGCAGCATGGGCACCAAGAACTGGAGGCAGCCATCCCAGTGGCACAGCAGCAGCATCATCCCGATGAGGTTGACGATCCTCACCACGGCGCTGGCCAGGTCGTAGGTCATGTGGAAGATCTGTGGGTGGGTGGGATAGCAGGAGATGAGCCTGGAGACTGTCCAGCCCTGCTCAGGCCACTGACTTGCATGGCCTTCCTTAGCTGGAAGAGGCTCTCGTGGCTGGCCTGGCTCCGGCCTCGAGGTGGCTGTGCTCCACCTGTCTATTTATAGCCGGTGGGTGCTGCCCGGGAAGAGCTAATGGCAGCAAGCCTTGACAAGGATCAGGGAGACACAAATACTCCAGGCACCAAGGAGGGAGCAGGGCAGCTCCCAGGGCACTGAGTGCAGGGTTTGGGCCACAGCCATGCAGCAAAGCTGAGCATGTCCCCTCAAAGCAGGATAGACCCTCAAAGCTGGGGACCCCAAAGGGCTGGGGGTCCTGCTGTCCTCCCCAGTGCTCCCCGAGCTCCTGGTGGGGTAGGGATCCAGAGGGGAGAGAGGCAGGAGGCACTGAGCTGAGCAGGGGAACAAGGTCCTACTGATACCCATGGTGGGTGCTATATCACAGCTCAGGGATGCCTCAAACCCTCCAGGGAGGGTCACAGCCACCACCAGCCCCACACACAGCCCCACACATCCTCTCCACCCTGCCAGTTGGTCAGAGAATCACTGCGCTCACAGGGCCCCTCCAGCTCCCACTCTCTCCAGCCATCCAGCTGCTGCCAGGGGGTCCCACAGCAGGTCCTCACCTCCTCCCACTGGTGGATGTAGCGGATGAGCCGGGAGAGGCGGAGGAGCCGCAGGAGGCTGAGGATCTTGGTGAACCGGACGATGCGGAGGGCGCGGGCTGTCTTATACACCTCTGAGTCTATGCCCTTCTCCACAATGAGGAAAACGTAGTCCACAGGGATGGAGGAGACAAAGTCCACCACAAACCAAGTCTTGAGGTACTTCTTCTTGATCTTCTCGGGGTCCAGGATGATTTCTGTGTTGTCCTCAATGACAATCCCTGTCCGGAAGTTCAGCACCAGGTCCATCAGGAAGAAGGTGTCAGAGACCACGTTGAACACGATCCAGGGGGCTGTGGTCTCCTCCTTGAAAAAGGTGATGCCCACGGGAATGATGATCAGGTTGCCAACCATGAAGAGCAGCATTGTGAAGTCCCAGTAAAACCTGGGGAGCGAGAAGATGTTGGGAGATGTAACCAGTGCCCCAAAGTCCCCCCATGCCAAGGGGATCCAGCCACCATGCCCTGCCCTAAGGGACCTGCGCCACTGGGCTACTGTCACTCTAATGCCACCTCAGCCACACGAACCCCTTTGTCTCCCCAGAGAACATATTCTGCTCCCCGCTCTCCAAACTGCCCCCAGAGTGATCCTGCTGTCAGCAGAGCCCCTGATTGAGGCAGAGCATGGGGCTGAGGGCTTTCTGCTGGTCTGATTTGGCCCGTGGCAGCAGGTCCTGTGGGAGAGGAGAATGACGGCACCAAGCACTGGTGGGGGACATGCTCCAGCTGAGCTACCCGGGGGGACCCTGTGGGCTGGGGACCCCCAAACAACGGACAACGCTCGAGGTCGCGAGTGGAGTCAGTATCCAAGAGCCCTGGGAGCAGCCCCCAGAGTGGGGACCTAAGGACAGGGGACAGTCCCCAGGACAGCCGGGGCCACCTCACCCCGGCGCCTCCCTGGGCCAGGCTGGGTCGCGGCTTGGAGATGCCAGGGTGGGGTCTGCGCGTCGGCCCCGCAGCGCGGGCGCGGTGGAAGGAGCCGCCGCGGCTCCGGTGCAGCGGAGCACGTACGGCTGCAGCTGGCGGCGGCAGCGCCCGCAGCCCCGGCCAGACGCGAGGGCGGTGGGGGGGTGGGCGGCCGCCTCCGCCCCTGGCCCTGCCTGGGCTGCGCTGCTCCTTCCTGCCTCGCCCCATCCTTCTCCCTTTCTCCTTGTCCCCCTCTCCCGGGCCACCGATGACCTTTCTGAGCATCTGCAAGGTCACAGCAGCTCTGTCACGGCAGGATGACGCGGAGGCCACCTCGGCCCTGCCTCGCCTCGCCGGGGGGCAGAAGTGGGGGGGGATCCTCCTCAGCGCCACGTGCAGGGACACGCGGGACCCTCTCCCACGCATCCTGCTCAGCCCACCCTGTGAGCTGCAGGGTGATGGGCTGGGGGTGCCATGGCCACGCTGTGCTCCGGGCACGCTGTGCCCTGGGGGATGGGGGGACAAGGAGGAGACCCCCACGCACGCACACAGGAAAGGCGATGGGCCAGGTCCGTCCGTGTCCCCCCGCCCACCTCCCCCCCACTGCGCAGACTAGCGCAGGACCAGAAGGAGCTGAGCATCCCAGCTCCTGACCTTTCTCCAATGACACCTTCCTCATGTGAGACATTGCCGTGGCAACCGTGAGTGATGTCACTGCTGCAAAACGATGACTTCACACCAGGGCGGTCCCCAGGGTACCCTCGGCAGAGGAGCTGTGCTCCCCCTGCACCCCTACACCGAGCTCCAGCTGTGGCACCGAACAGGCCCAGCTGGACCCCTGGGTTCCCACACATGGCACAACCTCCCCGGGATGCCAAAATCAGCAGAGCTGCTGTGGGGCTGGATCTGTCCCTAAACCCCCTGGCAGTTCCCACTCAGACTGACCCTGCTGTGCTGTGTGGGTCCCACAGGGGCATTAGCCATGTAAAGCTGCGAAGTACAAAGATTAAATAACCACGCCAGCTGGGCAAAACTCCCCTCTGGCTCCAATCCCTCTGCAATCTGGCTGAGCCAGGGCAGAATTCGGCCTGTGGAGAAAGATAAACTGCTCCTGATCCCCCACTGCACACAACTGACCCTGTGCGATCGCCCCGGGGACAGGGGTGCAATGCCAACGCTTTCTTCCTCACAAGGTTCATGTGCATAGAAAAAAGATCCAATCCAGGCTACTAAAAATATCTGAAAACAAATTAATCAGGATCCTCGTCACCCCTCCCTCGCTTCTGACCCAATTGTACGACAGTGATGATGACAGGAGATGCCCAAAGTCCCTGCAAGAGGCAGCTGCCACCTTCCTGCTCCATCACCCAATGCCTGGCACGGTGATGCTGGTCTGAGGTCCTGGGCCAGGTAAGAGTAGGGTCCAAGCCCTAGAGGGGGGCATTGCCACAGCATGCCAGAGTTGTCCCTGCTTAACTCCACTGGCAGCACTCAGAGCTCCAGGGATTGCCAGGGATGATCCACCTACTCCTGTCTGTGCTGATCCCACGGGACAGGCACCCGGTTGGACAGAGCTTCTTTAGGCCCCCCTCTGCCCCTGAGCTCTGAGCCCTTTGGCTCTGATGGGGCACAGATGCAAACCAGGCTGCCTGGTGGGCAGGAGCAGCATGGGATCAGTCAAAGATCAGTGTGGGACTGGAGCAGGATTGAGGCAGGATCAGCATTTTGCAAACCCGCACTAAATACTCATATTCTAAAAATGAGATTGCTGTGAGAAGTGGGATGTGGAGCCAATAGCAGAAGTTTGCCCAAGCTGATGAGCAGTGATGGCCAATGCACTGTCTGTAGCCCCAGATCCCAGTACAGCCAGTTGTGATGAATGACTGGTGCCCTCTCCCCTGGAAAAACCTTTTACCCCCGGGGGTCCCTGGGGAAGGGGGGATAAAGGCTTTGCAAACTACTCAAGGACCCAAACCTTCACCATCCCCCAAGATGGTCATAGCCTATCCTCCCCTTGAGCACTGGCTTTCAGCAACTGACGCTGCAGAGGGAGGGGCCCAGCTGCCCAACACCCTCACCACAATGGGAACACCAACATCAGCAGCAGAGCTGCCACACACACCGGGATCATCAGCAGCTGGAGAGCCCAGTCTCTGCTCAGGAGCCTCTATGGTGGCATCATCCAGGCAGAGGGAAAGCCCCCAAAAGCATTTAAACTTGGGTGAGGAAGGCTCCAGCCAAGGAACACTTGCTCTGGAAGCATCTTTGCTCCTGATTCACATGCTGGAACGGTTCTTGCAACAGAAAACCATCATCATGAGAACCTCCTGCTCAGCACCAACCCCAGTCCCAGCCCAGCCTTGTGGAAGGCTGGAGTAACCCTTGGGCAGCCCCAGAGTGATGGGCACTGCCACCACCTCCAAACCACCAGCTGCAGCTCCCAAAGCGATGCCCCAGGGCTGGTGCAGAAACCCCAGAAGAAGCAATGAAGGAGTTGGTGCTCCAACTATTCCTCCAGAGACCAGAAGTGGCAAAATTAGTGACAATTATTGCCCAGCACCCAAAAGGAGGTGGCCCTGCTCCAGCACACACTTACAAGGTCTCTTTGATCAGATTTTGCAGCTCAGGATCTCACCAGCCGCCCTGATTGCTTCCTCGTCATTCAATATTTATGTAAATAGCAACTTTGGTTCCTGGAGCAAATCTGCCCTGAAGTGTGTGTGAACGATGGCAGCACCATGGCTGTGAGGAGACAGGATTGCTAAATGATGCCGATTATGAAATGATGTCACAGATGCAGATGGGTAATGATTTTCTCTTAAGATAGGAAATGGGTTTTGCAGGGCAAACACGACCAGGTCACACTCCATTATCATTAATGGATAAATGCTTTTTTTGATTATTTTAAGGCAGGACAACATGGGAGGGATGCACTCATGTCCCCAACGCGCACAGGCAGAGCGGGTTCCTCAGCCCAGCCTCGCGTGGGCCGATCCGGTTCCTGTGCACAGTTGTGGAGCTGGAGAATGCCATGGCTCTGCCTGCAGCTCCTCCCCACTGGGCAGGGAACTCTCCTACGCCACTTCCAGCATCAAAACACAGGCAGCCACTCTGCCCCAATGGGTTTCAAGTCTCGATAGCGGTTCCAGGAGGATGAAGCCCGTGTAAGACAGGACAGCCAGGGTGACTTCCCAAGGTCACTCCAGGACCCACTGCCCACTGCAAGCACCAGTCCAGGGAGTGATGCTGCTGCACTCTAGGGAATCCTCTGAGGCCTCAAGCCCACTGCAGGCTCACCAGAGGGAGATCCCCACTCTTGGTAACACTGTGGGCTCTGCCACCAGCGCCACGGCTCTGCCAGCTTGGAGAAGCAGGGCAGGCTCTGCCCCAGTGCAGACATGAGGGTCACCCCACCCCCAGCCTCCCCCAACATCCCACAGCTGCTGAGGGTGAGGAGGAGCACAGGGAGTGAGGAGGGGCCACGTTCTCCTGCTCAGCAGCCCCAGGATCCACCTGGCACTGCCACCTCTGCTCTGTCACGGCAGGGACAGTGGAGCTCCCTCCAGCACAGGACTGGCTGGGTGGTGTGGCCACTTCTCACCCCAAATCTGCAGCAGAACCCAGTGCCCAGGCAGCAAGATGAGCTGGGGGCTCCACTGGGTTCCCATGGCAGGTTCCCATGGTGGAAGGGCTCAAAACCCTCTGCAGGACATCAGCCCTGAGGGGAGGCCAAAGGCCTCCAACTGCTCCTCTGGAAGATGCCAGAGCAGCCCAGGAGCAGCACACGAAGGTGAAAGCAGGAGGTAAAAGTGCTGGTCCCTGCCCTGAGCCCATGGCCACCTCCACCTGCCTCAGGGAACCCCATCCCACAGAGATCCATCAGTGTCAGCAGTGAACAGAATCTGAGATCTGTCTCAGGGGATCCCCCACTCAGGCACCCAGCAAATCCTCCCTTGAGCCACCCCAAACCTCTCACCAGCACAGCAATACAACGACTTGGGGCTGAGCCCCTCAGCTCCTCCAACCTCTGGTCAAAGGCTCCTCCAGCCCCTTTGAGGTCTCTGGACCAGGATCATCCCTGTGCTGGCTCAGCAGCAATGCCAGCAGAGTCTCGGCATCCCCATCCCTGCAAGATGCCATGCTGCCTGCCCCAGACAGCGCAGCCATCCCTCCCGGTAGCTTTCACACGACTCGGGAAGCATTTGCCACTCTGGAGCTTGCCAGGGCTCAGGGGATGGGAAGGAGATGGAGCTGCAGAGCCTTCCTCTCTGGTTTGTCATTCCTTGCCTGGCAGACACACAGGCTGGATCTTAGGTACTCGAGTCCCCTCAGGAGCGAGAAGAATCCCCCCCCCAAACCGGCTGAACCTCAGGGACAGAATCAGGCCTCCTTGGGGGAGGGGGGAGCCAGGCAGCGGCAAAGCACGGCCCCCTGCCCAGCCCCAGCCCTGCCCAGGGAGGGGGACACCGAACCCCAGGGAGCTCCGGGGACAGAGCCAAGGCCCGGTGGGGCTCAGGAGGGCCAAGCCAGGCCGAACTTGCCGAGGCCCCGGGAAGGACAAGGGGACGAGGGGATGCCCTTGCCCAGGCACGGCGAGGGCTCCCGGCATCCCCGGAGCGGCGGCTGCTGTGCTGGGGAGGGGGATGCCTGGCATGCCTGGCTCGTCCCCTCCCGCGCCCGGTGGTGGTTCAAGGTGCCCTCGGCCCGGCCGCACCGGCGGCCCCGCTCCCCGGCCCGATGCCGGGCCCCCCGGGATGCGGGATGCGGCCGAACCCCGCGGGTACCCCCGCACCTGAAGTCGCTGTAGGGATGGATGATCCAGGCCCCCGCCGACTTGACGCGCTCCTGCTCCCTCTCCACAGCCTTCTGTGAGCCGAACATCCGCAGCGAGAACTTGTTGACGCCGGGCTGGAGCATCGCCCCGAACTGCCGCTGCATGAAGCTGGCCTGGCTACCGCGGACCTCCTCGGCCGCATCCTCGCTCGCCCCCTCCTCGGCCGCCTTGGCCCCGACGGGGGATGCGCCGC
>VXBI01000301.1:81805-98922 GCA_013397375.1 Toxostoma redivivum | reverse complement strand
AAAAAAAAGTGTATTTTATATTCTACAACTTAAGTTTCTTTAGAAAGTGAAGTAACTGAATCGCAAGGACGCACTAGAATATTCCATGGTGCTATTTTACCAAAAAATTAAAAGAAAACAAAATTGTCCAGACGAGTTCTTCATCTGCACATCACCTGGCAGGAGAGAAAGAAAAACCAGTTAGATAAACCCTGTTGCACCTGTAAAGCTGCACTGGGTTGGAAGGGGCTGATGAAGCCCATGCCGGGCCAGAAGAGCCTCTGGCTTCTCCCAGAGACCCTCAGCAGACCCAGACGCTGCAGCTCTTGCTCCAGGCTCTGCCTTGGCACTCACCTGGCCCTGCTCTTAGTTTGCGTTTCTCTGGCGGACGTTCTTGTCCTTGTGGTTTGTGGCATTGCTCTTCCTGGGAAGGGAGATGGGGTATGAGGAAAGGGAGAGCAGAAAGTTCCCCCACCACCACCCCTCACCCATTAATGTAACTCAGGTCCAAGGAGAGGGTGCAGATCAGGATCAGACACTGGTGCCACCCCAGGTATGTGTGGTTTACACATGGGGACATTAAATGAACCATGGGGTGACATCTCCTCCCACTCAGTATTATCCCACACCAGCCAGCTTTTATCTTTGCATAAAGCTTTTATCTTTGGAGCAGATTCCCTGGCTGGATGAGCTCTAACAGTATAAATCTAGCGAAATAGGAAGAGGCAAGGTACTTACAGTGGTGCAGAGCCTCCATCATCATCTTCACATTCAGGACAGCACAGAAAGAGAAAACAAAAAACAAACAGTCAGGGAAGAGGACATAAAAAGTGACCTCTGCCTCCCCTTAAAGCAGTGGGAATTGCATTCCAGGCAGCTATTCCACCGCCACTTTAAACTGGGGAGGGTAGAGCTCCTCTGGTGAGATCTGCTGCCCTGATCCATCCCCTGTGCTCACCTCCACGGCTCCAGGACTTGGGATGGCTCCCAAATCCCAGCACACTCACAGCAGATAAAGGGGAAGCCAAACAGGATGTTTCAGGAACGAGGCTTTAAGCAGCAGCAGCAGGAAGCCCTTCTCCCTCCCCACACGTTGTGATATCAAAACAAACACTGCACACCACGTTCTGAGCAGCACAGCTAAGGAAACACCTCTGCCAACACGTGCTAAGCCCTGTGGCCTTTCACCAGCTCCCTGAGATCTGCCACCTCCCAACTGGAGGCTCCCAGTGGTCTCCTTTGCTCTCCATCACCTCTTCTGCAGCCCTGGCTCCCCTTGAGTCCCACGCTCAGGGCACTGGGGCTGCCCTGGGCACCAGGATCTGCTCAGGGCTGGTGAGAGGACGGAGGTAGACACACGGCTGGAACTACCTTTGACTTACCATGTGAGGTGGCACCCAGCAGCAGAGAAAGGAAGAGTGGATAGGTAACACCAGCAAAGATATCACCCCAAAGACAGGTCAGACTGTCCCCACCCCATCCCAGGTGACAGGAGCATCCAGTTCACAGAAAGTGCTGGGGGGAATTGGCTCAGAGAGGCCTCACTGTCACCTTTTGGGAGGGGCAAAGCTACAGAGACTTTGGGGCAGAAAGAACCACTTTATAATACCAGAGAAGCATAAAGCCATGTGATTACCAAAGGGTGTGATACTGTATCCTCATCCATGAGCATTTTCGAACTTGAGCTCCTCTTGCCAAGGAGCATCAGGATATTTCAGCACATTCACCTGTCTGTCAAGGCATCTGCTACAGCTCTGACAGGTCAGCACCCCACAGACCTGGGCTGATGCCATCACAAACCAGGTGACAGAGTGTTTTTACTGAGAGATGCAGCTACAACATCTTTAAGACAACACTTGCCTTCCAGCCAGGGGTGTCAGAGGGCAAAACACCTGCTTGTGAAACTGCCTCGAGTGGAATTCCGAGCCCTGAAATCAGGGGAGGGATCTGACCTTTAGCCCCTCTGCTGCACCTCTCCTGAGCCTGCTCCTCACAGGGGGTCAGGGGCCCTGCAGGATCCCAGGCAGGAAGGATACAGAGCATTCACACCGCATTGTTAACAGCATCAGATAAAGGAGCCTGACACAATGCAGATCCTCACCGATAAGGAAAGGGAGGAGCTGGTGCTTCCAGAACAGATTAAAGATAGTAGCGGGTCTTTGAGATCCAGGATGTGTGGATCTGATGACCCAAAACATCCTGAACTGAACACAAATTAAGCCTGGTCTTACAGAGCCACTAACACAGTTCCCTCCCACTTCCGAAGCACCACAAAAGCTCTAGTAGTATTTACAAACCACCTTGTCCAGAGTGGGAGCTGCCAAAGCAAATCCAGACCTGCAGACGCTCAAGGGAAGCACTTGAGCAAAGAGCAGAGGAACTGGTGAGACAAAGGGTCAGGGTGACCTGCACAGAATCCTCTCTTGCTCCAGAACTCACTGCAGGACTATCACAAACAGTGCAACTACAAGCAGTTTCATGGCTGAAGTGGCATGGTACAGACTGGTTTCTCAAGTGCCCCGAGCACCCTCAAACCAGCCCTCCTCTGAGACAGAGACCTCAGAACTCCCTACAAGCCCATCCTGCCTGCACCCTGAAAGTTGCAAATCACTTGATCTTCCCGGACAGATTCAAACCCAGGTGCCTCTTACCGTCAGGAACCTCATCTGGCTTCCTCCTCTTCTCATAGATGAAGATGATGGTGACAAGAACGAGGACTTCTGCCACGATGCCCAGGAAGGGCCAGAGGGCTGCCAGGCGGCTGCGGACGCGCAGGTTCACCGTGGCATCCCCGCTGCCGTAGGAGTTGGTGCCATTGCAGAAATAATCACCTGTGTCCTGCTCAATATCCAGTTTAAGGATGCGTAGCTCTGTCTTGTTGCCACTGGACTTGATGATGTATCGGCCAGAGGCGTTCTCCAGGAGCTGGAGGGAGGAGGAGGAAGAAGAAGAGGGATCTCAGGGCAGTGCTGATTGACCACCACAGAAATCCTTCCTGGGAGTGCTGAGCTTTGAAACAATTCTTGTGGCACAAGGACTGGGCAGCAAGGGAGAAGGAGCAAACCACAGCACTTACCCCATGACCACTTTTGTGCCAGGACCAAGAAGTGACAGCAGGGAAAGAGGGATTCTTGCAGGTCAGCACACCTGTGTCCCCCTCATTGCCATGCTCAGACTTCTTGTAAGCTGTCACCTGGGGGGAAACTAGGCAAGAGGGGGAAAAAAAAATATGGACATCTCATTATAGAAATCACATAGGTTTGTGCTTCCTTCAGCCCATCTCACCACAATCAGCTACCCCAAAACCTAAGTGAGGCTGTTCCTCTCACTAATTTGGCATTTTCAAAGAGGAAAGTGCATCAAGCTACTTCAGGAAAGGCTCAAACAGATTTGCCAAGCAGGTATTATCCCTCTATCCATTATTCCTGTGGGAACGGGCCTACAGAAGTCTCGTTTTTATGCAGGATCTCAGGGCTGACCCTGCCGACACCGGAGTGTCCTGGTAACAGCCCTGCCTCTCAGAGAGCAGAGCCCTGCAGCCACATGAGGGCTGGGAGCAGCTATTCAACCAGCTGAAAGACACCGCAGCAAAGTGTTCAGGAGGTCACAGCTTCCCCATGCCCCTCCTCAGACCCCAGGAGCAAACAGATGAAGTTACCAGAAATATTCACTTGTCCTATTATCTGTGGGTTTGCTTCGTAGATGCACTCGTAGATGCCGGAGTGCTCCTCCTTCTTCCCATCGATTCTACCAAAAACAGGACTCAGGTAAGCATCCAGCACAACTTATCCAGAGATATCGACCTCCAGACTCATGGAATCAGACACCCACAAGCATCAGTGGCCTCCTCCATAGCAAATTTCCCCTATTCCAGCAGAGTATTAATGCTGCACTGTGTATCCAGCAAGCCAGCCCTCTACTCTCCTCACACTGAGGGTGGCAGAAGAGGGTTTCATGTGCACATCTGACACGGGTCTGTCAAGTCAGTGATCACTGTTCCAGCTCAGTGGAACACAGGGCAAAGCAGTGGCAAAGATCACCCAGGCCTGGATGCTCTGAATTGATCCCTGCATTGAGAAAAACCCTCACATTCTCCTTCCTGTAAAGCTGCTGCAATGAGATTTAGTGGATTACACAGCCCTGCAACAAACATCTCATTCTGCTGCTCCATAATACCCACTCGAGGGAAGGGGCCCACAGAGTTTGTCCCATGGCTGCACTGGGACAAGGGGCTGTTTGTTAGTTCTGCCATGCACGGCATTTCCCACTTCCAAAAACCACTCAGCTGAGGAATTGAGGTCACGCGAGGGAGGCTGGGTTATAAATACTTTAATCCTTGTTCAGCTCCCTGTTGCTATGGGGAGACAGGCACGTCGGCACTGCCATACAAAGGGACATGATGCCTCCACAGCTGCTGGGTCAGTGCCAGCCAGGCCTGACTGTAATCAGGAAGGAAAGCTCACTGCATTGCCACAATAAGGCTGGTATTCCCACAGCCTGCCACAGATCCCCAGCTCCTTCTGGGAGAACAGCTGGACTCTGGGAAGGGACATAAAGCCCCAAGGAGAGACAACATGCACTGGAGCCTCTCACTCCACACACAGGGAGCAGGGAGCTGGTGGCCTGCCCAAAGCAGTGCTCCTTCAAAGCTCTGGACATTGAATAATTAGAATCCAGCTGAACACCTGCTTAAAATCAGGAAATCTCTTTCTAAGAGGATATTTGTGGCACAAAACTGCCCCTTCCTCCTCCTTTTTGCTCTCCTCCTCCCCATAAAGGTCTTACTAAAACTCTGTTAAACTCATCTTATGCTCCACAGTCCCAAAGCCCCACCCCATCAGCAGGGCTGCAAGAACTCAGCCCTGGTTGCAGCTGACAGCAAACATCAGCTGCTTCCTGGGAAAAAAACCTGCCTGTGCTCAGGTTCTGACCTTGCCCTGACACTCACGTGTAGCTGGTAAAAGCACCCGTGTTCTCGTCCTGCTCCAGGATCTTCTCCTTGTGAATCCACTTGTGGCCAGTGATGATGGGGTGTGGTGCAGAGATGTTACAGCTGAGGATCAGCTTGTCAGAACTCTCAATGACACTAGTATGAATTTCTGGACCTGCATTCATAAAGAATTGGATTTAAGTTAACCTGGGGTATGGCAGAGCTGACGTGGTGCCCAAGAACCTGCAATGCAAACCCCACAGCTCCTTGTCTCTATTCCCAGCTTCCACTTACCTTCACACAGTTCCCTACCAGACCTGACCATGCCAGCACCAGAGACCCAACACCAGGTGACCAGGCCTGAGTGGACCTGGGATGGCCACGCTGGCCCTGCAGCTGCTCCCCAGATGAGCAGGATCTGTGTCCTGCATCACTCGAATCTCTGCTGTCCCTACCACGGGTGCAGAGCCCAGTGCTCAATAAGCAATGGAAAAGGTCACTCTGAAGGGCAGAGCACGGCTCTCTGCTGCTGTGAGCCGCCACAGCACTCATGTGTCAACACCTCCCAGCACCTGAGCAGCTTCAGACACCCCCAGGTAGCACAGAGGGCAGCCAGGACCCTCTGTGGTGAGGAGGGAGAACAGACAAGATGTGGCAGCAATACGTGCATCACCTGAGGCAGCCCAAAGGCTTTAGCTAGAATGACTCCAGGGAGAACACAGAGCCGTGACTCCGAGAGGTCCTGGGCCTCGATGTGCCAGGCAGCAGTAAATTATGCAACCTAAGATGACTCAGGCATTTCTACTTGTAGGAGGCTGTCCAAGAAGGCAGCTACCATCAGCAGCACCACTGCACAGCCCCAGAACCACTATGGTCCCTACTCTTCCACCCCATCTCCATCCCTCATTTTGCCAGGGCTGACAGAGATTTTGCTTTTCCTCCTATCCAAATTCCACTGGAAGAAGGGTTCTGCTGGAGTTCTGTACTCCATAGCACATTTCTGCTGAAAAGGCAGCTCTCCTAACTCCAGGATTCATGGGGAGACCTTAGCAGGACATTAATGTCCCTCCCAGGTTTCTATCACTGGAAGCAGCCTGGTCGCTCCAGCATTCACCTGCGAGAGGGAACCCAGCCACGTCCACAGGACAAGCAACAACATCACACTCAAGTGTCACACAGACACGGCCATTTCAAAAATGGTTGCATCTCAGACCTCAAAGCAAGATTTGTTTCCCCAACAGTCTGGGTCACCAGCACGGAAGCGAGCTCAAAGCAGGGCTGCTGGAAGGAGCGGGAGCTGTACGAGCCGCAGGGAAGGGCCGCTGGTCAGTGGTGGTTAGGGCAGAGTCGACCACAGAATCGAGGCTCAATTCTGCAGCCAGCACCAGGGCTCGGAGGCTCTCGGGAATAAGCGGCAGGTTCCAGGTTCTTTGGCTCCGGAAAAGGCGCGGGATTGCCGGAGGGCGAATTGGTTGGGAAGCCACAACCCTTTTTGAGTAGGGCCATTCCGGGTCAGGTCACAGGTGGTGGGGAGATTGACAGAGGGTGGGAGTCTCTCAGTTCTACAGCTGGGGTGGGAGGGTGAGGGGAGCTTTCGGGAGCCACAGGACACAGGTGCAGGGGTGAGCATGGCAGGAGACTCAAGACACCAGTGTCCGAGCAAGTGCCAAGGCCTCGGTGTGGCCACTCACGTTCGATGACAAAAACGTTCGCCTGGGAACGGATCCACTTGACTTTGGGGCTCTTCGACAAGTGGTTGCGGTCAGGGTCGTTGCTAGCCCGGCACTCATACATGCCCGAGTCGTCACCCGTGAGGTTTGCGATGGAGATGGTGCTGGTAGAGTGCAGGTTGTAGGTGGCGTTGATTTTGACACGGTCCTGCCGTGCGCCATCCCAGAGCTGAGCATAGGTCTCATTGGGGTCGTTGCCCTCAAACCACCACTGGATCTCAGGGATGGGATTGCCAATCGCCTCGCAGTACAACTCCACGCTGTCCTGAGTCAGTCTCTTTTGAGACAGCGGTGACTTTATAAAACCAGCTATGAGTTGAAGAGGTATTAGTGCAAAGTGTTAGTGCAAAGCAAGAATTCACCTTCCACAAGCAAAAGTAACCCTCGGCGACTAAGAAGAGGCTGCACACCGTCTGCAGATCAGCAAACTCTTCCCTCCCTCCCCTCCACACTCTGAACTCTGCCTGCCTCAGACAGGGCTGTTCGCTTGCATTTTGTATCTCCTGAAGCTCTGCTGCAAAACCAGCGCAGACAAACCAGCACTCAGTGTGTGCCACAATCCAAACTGGACATCCCTGGCATTGCCCACCAGCTGTGAGGGGCAGCTCAAGGCCCCTGTCCGGCCCCCAGCACTCGCAGTTCAGGATAAAAACACTACATTTGTGTTTCAAGGGCTTATGCAGCCTCCACATTCCCCAGGCTGTGCTCTGGCAAGGTGCTGCATCACCATGGAAGGCTGGGGACAATGAGGCAGCAGAAGCCTGACCGAGCCCTCTCACAGCCCAGTTTAAGACAACTGCAATGGGAAAAGGGCTTCACTGTGCCCCTGTGGCCCCAGGAGGAACGTGTCCGTTCCCCCTCACTGCACAGCCCGGGGCTGCCTGACCATAATTCGGAGCTGGCCGGGGCCCAGGCCCCCCCTCGCTGTGCCTAGTACAGCCACATGTACTGGCCACACACACCAGCCCCTCGCCTGCCCACTCCCTTGTTCCATCTCTCAGCCCCCCAAGGTGCCCAGCAGGAATTCCTGAGCACAACCCCAAGGTAAGAACTTATTTGGGGGAGGAGGAAAGTCTTGCAGTCCACAACATGGCACAAACCAGGAGAGGAAATGTGTAAGTTTGTTGTCATACAAAACAGTGAAATCCGACTTTTCATCTCAGGCAAGACCAGCCTGCAGAGCTGAACTGCCAAAAAACAGACCAGAGGCATAGGCAGCAGCTGCAGGCTGGAATTTGGGTATTTTTCACTCTGCCCTTACAGCCAGAGGCCAGAGGGATAAGCGCTGGAATCAGCCAGTCCAAAGGTCAGTGCCTGTGCTGCAGGGAACCAGGGAATGGAGCTGCCAAATGCCATCAGGCTCCAGGGCAGGCACGGGGCAGCAGCCACAGCCCCAGGAGCCCTTCCCAGGGCAGGCAGGAAGGGAGGCTCAGCAGCTCCACTTCGGGAAAAGCCATCAGGCACAGGTTGAGGTCACTACGTGACTCACCCCCAGCCAGGTTTCAGGAGTTGAGCTTGAGACACATCCTTCCTGTACTAACAAGCAGCTCGCACCCCAAGAACCATCCAGGAATTAATCTGCTCAGTTAAAAGCACTTTGTGATTATACACAACCCTCCACAGATGCACCATGATGTACAGGCACAGAGGAAGAGGGCTTTGGAAAAGGTTTTGGGGAGTTTTGAAAGCCTGAAGATGTTTTAATGAGAAATCCTAAGGCTGGTTTTTGTGAGAGTAGGAACAAATCAGCATCACAAACCCAAGTTTGCTCAAACTCAAGACACAAATTAGCCTGCAAGCTAACCTTGACTCCTAAAGAAATTAATTCCACATTTTTCAAAGGAAAAACTAACTTTTCCTACTAAAGCTTTGAAAGTCTTGAATAATCAGCAGGGCTGAAAGAGAAAGGATCCCCCTGAGGGGGTGACCACAGCTCCTAGGAGAAGGCAGACACTAATTTTAACCAAACAGGAGGCTCAGGGGTACCCAGAGATGTTATGGGATGAGGGTATCAGCTGGGTTCCATCCCAGAACCAGTGACCTGTGTGCCAGAAGGGGTTTCTCCACACCACAGGCCTGTGATGGAACACTCCCAACCCTGACAAGCCCTGGAACTGCCCACAGCACTTGTACAAACCCGTCTGCTCCAACTGTGGCCCGAATTAAAGCGGGAGCTGGTAAAGATCAAGGGTTTTACAGCTACAAGGTGATTACTGTACGCTGACAAAATAAGCTGTGCAAGGTTATTTGCTCTGAGTTAGAGGGTGCCTCGTGCAGTTCAAACAGGTTAAAAGGCTCCAGCAAGCAGCAGCGAGTACCATTTACATTCCCATGGGATTAATGTCCTCCCTGTCCCCACCAGAAAGTTGAGAGGAGGAAATCCCACCCTCTCTGGGCTCAGGAAGGCGTCTGTCGAGCTGAAGGCACAGGAGCACAGCCAGTACCAACCCACTGGGATCGATCAGGGCTGCTGCCACATTTCCCAGAGGGTGACGGGCTGCCAGTGGGGCTCAGCTCCCAAAACCCAGATGCTCCTGACAGAGCTGAGCCGGATGTTTCCCCGGGCACTACATGGTATCCAAGCCAGCGGGGCAGCAGGGAAGGCAGAGAGACCAGATAACATTCTCCAGAGTCACCTTCAAACTAAAAACAACCTCTCCCCCCGCAGAGGGAGGAGTGCCCGGCGTGTTAACAGCAGTGGGAAGTGGCTGAGCCCCACAGGGCACATGTTCCTGCCTGGCCTGACCTTTGTTTCTCGGTTTGGGAAGGGGATAGTTGAGGATCTAACAGTTTCTGCATTTTAAAATAGCTATAAAATCTGCCTTTAAGCTTTGCACAGCCAGGTCAAAGTCAGGATCCCTCCCCCTGAGGGCACAGAGTCCAGGCACACACCGACTCATGCTCCATGGGGTGAGCTGCTACCCCGTCTACCCCATAAAGCCAAACATAAACATTACTGAGAGCCCAAACACCACTTTCCAGCCCCCACTCTGCTCCCTCGAGGCACCAGCACAGCTCCACACCAAGCCCAGGCATGGCCAGGCAGGACATGGGCATTACACAACTGATGGGCCAGCTCGACCTTCCAGGGCTTTTCAGAGCCAGGATAGGAACTGCCACCTCCACGTCCCACCGGTGCCAGTCCCCAGGCAGGAGGGTGCTGGCAGGAAAACCTCAGAGCCACAGAGGGAGCGGGATGCGGCCAGCCAGGGCAGCTCCAGGTGATAAGTGTGAGGTTTAGAAAGAGGCTATGCCCTGAAGAACTAAAATGCAATCCTGTAGCAAGAAACTATTGGAGCACACACTTCGGTTTTCCAGGATCCTCCCACTCTTTCGCCTACACTCTTAGGGTTTGGTTCTACTACACTGAATTCAGTGCAAACAGGCTACAAATTGTTTTAAGTAATCAGAACGCCAAACAGCCAGGACCAGCTGCTTGCCACTGGCGACCAAACCGAGCCTCTTCCGTTTGCACCGCGTGCACGAGGGCTGATCCAGAGGCTGCGGGAAGAACACGGCCAGGTTTGCCATGAGCTCCTCCAAAACCTGAGGAGGTGAAACATGGAGCCCCAGCACAGGGCAGAGCCCGCTCATCCCCGCGGGAAGAGCTTCAAGCGCCCACCGGGGGTTGCTGGAGCCGCCGCCCCGCACCGGACCCGGACCCGCTCCCGCCCCCGGGATTATCCGGAACATCTTTAGGGTTTAAAGCCCGGGGACCCGTCGCTGCTCCTCAGCCGCGGAAACCGGAGAAGCGGCTGCGGGAAATAAACTCTTCGGTTTTCCTAAGGAGAAAACAACCCAGCACGGCTGAAAGCACCGGCGGACCTCGTCGCCTCTGCGGTTAAAGAGATCAGCGGGAAGGCGGTGCGCCGGGGCATCCTCCGCCCGAGCCCCGGGACTGTCCGACGGCAGCACCGAGCCCAGCCCGGCCCGGCCATCGTCCGATAGCCCCAAGGCGCCTCCGTTCCCCCGGCCCCGNAGCACAAGACGAGCAGCGCCAGGACCGCGCGCGTTCCCGCCGCGCCCGCCGCCATCTCCGCACGCGCCCCCGCCGCGCCGCGCGCGCGCTATAACCGCGACCGGGGGCACCGGGGAGGCGGGGCCAGATCGGACACCGCCCCCTCGCCCTCCGGCCACCTAATCGCACGGGGCTGCGCTCCTCAGGCCCCGCCCATTCATCCCGGCGCGGCCAATCAGAGGAAAGATGACACCGAGCGCTTTCTCATCTCTCCTGGCCCCGCGGGCAGAGCCGGTTCGGGCCGGTGCCGGCGAGGCCACGCCCACTGGCCGGGGCAGCCAATGGGGACGCGCGTTGGGGCGGCGCTGAGGGTCCCGGGGGAGGCCCCGGTGCAGCCTTGCCCCGGGTGGGTCCGAGACCGCGGAGGGACGGGGGGGCAAACAGGTCTGCACGTGTCCGTTCCTGCCGAGCCCGGGCCCGCACGCACCGGGTGGAGCACCGGAACCCAATGCCCCCCAGGCCGTGTGGCTCCTCGGTGTGCAGCGTGGGCAGAGTCAGGGGGGAGCCAGCGAGTGCTCGGGCAGGCGGGTCCCCGCTGTGGTTCCCGGAGCCGCACGGGGTGAGCCGGAGCCGCCTGCGGGCCCCACACAGCGGGATGTGTGGGAAGGAAACCGGGCAGCGCTTCCTCAGCGCAGGGAGTCCAGCACAGACAGACAATGGCTCCTCTGGACACCGCGGGGCCGCTGCCAGGACAAAGCAGCCGGGCCTGGCCCCCTCCGGCCCTCAGCACAGCGCCCACGGCCCGCGGTCAGGGCTGCCCCGAGGCGCAGGGAACGCACGTGGCCCGGGCTCTCGGTGCAGTCCGTGGGGCCAGGGGGTGCTGGGCCTCCAGTCCCCGCTCCAGCCCAGCTGGAACTGCCTGATAACACCAAGGGGGTGGGTAGGCAATAATCAACAAGGCAGCTGGGGCAGAGAGGCCTCTGTAGGACAGCAGGTTTGTCGCCAACTCTTCTCCATCTCAGGAGTGAACTCTTGACTGAGTCAGCCATGGAGCACTCACGGCCGGGGGTACTGGGCAGGGGGGCAGGAAAAGCCAAAACAATGGGGCCATAGGCGCCAGTTCCCACCACGCTCTCCACGGGGATCTGCCAGCTCCTCCCAGAGCATTTCTTCCCCATGTCCCGCCCACCCTCATCCACTGGTCGGGCTCCTCCTGCGCTGGGGGGATTTGCAAATAGGGCTCCTGTGGTGCAGAAATTCGGTGGAGTATGGTGCCCATGGCACCCGCAGGCTGAGGAGCTGGTTCTGATCTGGGTGGCCTCCAGCATCCAGCACTGGGGAGGGAACTGTCCACAAAGAGCCAGCAAAGGCAGAGGGAACCTGGGCATGGCCCTGCAGATGGGGGAGGCTGCTGGGTGTGCACAGAGCAGCCCCCCGAGAAAGAAAGAAGGGGCCGGCCATGAACAAGCAGCCAGGGCTGGTGCTCTGTGCCGGCCGGGTGACCTTGGAAGCCGTTTGCCAGGCCTGAATAAAGCGACAATAATCCTATTCACCTTTTAGCCTCATTTCCTAAGGCAATAAAGCACATGCCCTCGCCGCGTGCAGTCGCAGGTGTCACTCAAGCCCTGATCCCATTTGCACGACTCCAGCCGAGGGAAGTTTTGCTCATTACCCCTCTGACGAGCTTTGTGCACCAGGGGCAGGAGCCCCTGGCACTTTACCAGGGCCTTGTCCCTGCCCTGGCTCCGACGGAGGCTGCTCACCCCATCCCAGCTGGAGAAGGCACTGGCAGCGCCCCGGGCTGGGAGCTCCTGGAGTTCGCATGTCCCAGCTAGTTCTGGTCTGTGGGCTCAGGGCACACCCAGCTGGGATCAGAGCAGCTGCAAGGGCCCTGGGCACCCATGGAGTGGCCATCAGCTACCACTGAGCACAAGCAGGTCTGCTGCCTGCAGGGGAGGGAGAAGGCAAACACCTCCAGTGCAGCACACTGGAGAGTTTGGACCAGGCAGAGACTGAATGTTGGCTGCAGCTTCAGGGCAAGGGCACTAAATGTTGCCCGAGAAGGGCAGAGATGCTCTCCAGACCAGAGGCAACCCTGCCCAGACCCTCCTGCCCATTCTGCAAGGTGGAAACAGGGTTAATGTTAGACCCATAGCTGCCCTGCAGCCCCAGAAGAGCTGCCAGCCCAACCAAACACTGCTTCATGCCAGTCCATGTTTGACAAAAATCCCTTCTAGCCTGGGCACAGACAGGGTAGAACCTCACCCATGCAACACAACCCTTCCCTGGAAGAACTTTATTAAATAGTTTGAAAAAAAAACGAGAAGCAGAAATACTCAGCATGACCCCGTCTTCCCAGCTAGTTAAAAACCACAAACAGACCATACCCATATGCCCACTGCTGGTGGCTGCTGGGCAAGTCCTCCCTGGTGCCCTTCTCCCTGTGAACATAGCTCCAGCATCATGGGCAGGGAAGGCAAAAGGGTCCTGTGCAGACAGCCCAGATGGCTGCAGGGTGAACCCCAAAATGTGCTGAAAGCCAAGACAGCACTCACCACCCCCACAAGCCCCTCATACTGCTCCTATCCCATGGGGCTGAAGAAAAGCTGAACATACCCAAATGAGGGGCAGCCAACACCAGGCCTGGTTGTCACTCCTCAGCCAGGCAGAGCCACCAGCACCTCAGTTTCTGTGGCTTTGTGAACACACCAACACAGCTTCCCCCTCTCCACCTGCCCCCCAAGAAGTTTATAAAATAGGTGGTTTATCTTTTCCTACAAAGACAGCGATGGGATCTCTTTTGCAACAGCAGAACAATCTCCCTCCGAGGTAGAGAGTTAATTTCAGGGCTGACAGATCCTAAATTCAAACCAGTTTGTTCTAGTTGAGGTAAAATTCAGCAGTTTATAGTAAGTTTTGCAATGCCAGAGGCCCATCAAGATTCCTCATTGCCGGAGTCATCCTCATCACCGTAACAGCTCTCTTCTTCCTCCTCCATCTCATCATCCTCGTAATAGTCATCATAAAAGAGGTCTGAGCCCTCATCTGGGGCTGGAGTCTTGGTCTTCACACAGTACTCAGCCAGCGTGGTGGGGACCTTCACTCCATCCCGCTCAGCATCCACCTTGGTGCCCAGCACTTGCTTCCTGGAGGGTGAGAAGTGGTGGGTGAGAAGAGAGCTCTACACCACAGCCCTCAAGAGCCTGTGTCCCACAGGATCCCAGCACAGCCAGTGCTGCCAGGTCTAGGCTCAGCACACACCTGATGATGTCCGTGTACTCCCGGTCCTTCCCTTTGCTCTCCTTCCATTTGCGATACATCACGGAGGCGTCCACATTGGCTGGGGAAAATGTGTTGGGCTCATTCAGCAGTGAGATCACACTCAGCAGAATGGTTCTGGCATGGATAAACATGAGCAGGTCAGTGCTGAGTCAGGTCAGCAGCACCCCAGCAGTGCCAGCAGCCCCACTCTGTCCATGGGAAAGCCTTGTGCTTTCCACAGCAAGAGAGGTCCCAGCAAAGGGGAGCAGGCCAGGCAGGGGCCAGCAGCACATGGGCTGTTGGGCTTACACTCATCCACACACAAGCTCTGGCTTTCCTTCAGCAAATCCAACAGCCCGAGAGTCTTCACCAGTCCCCTGGCACCTCCTGCAGGCTTTGGGAGCAGGAGGCTATCCCTATCCTCCCACCTTCCCACCCCTGCCCTTGGATGAGCCTCCTGCCTGCAGTCCCCTCAGCCCTCACCGCACATTCTGGGTGGGGTTCCAGCGCTCCGATGGCAGCTCCCCGCTCTGCGGGTCATCCACGGGTGGGTGGAGGATGGAGATGCAGACATCACCTGTCTGAAAGCACAAGAGAAATAGGACTCTCAGGAGCTGCTGCCCCAGGATCTCCTCACTCACTCTTCCCTTTGGCTGAAGCCAGGTGAGGCAGCCCCAGCTGTCTCTTCAGTCCCATAGGAGGGACACAAAAGTGGACAAGCACCCCATGTCCGCCAGCACAGTACAGGTCAGGCTGCCCAATGCCCAGCATGCTGGGCCCCTGGCATGGGCCCCAGGGCCAGGCAGGTCGCTCGCCCTGCAGCCATTCTTGGCATAGACACAATGTCCTCAAGCGTGGGAGCCATCAGGCCTGCAAAGCCTGGCTGACCTGGAACTAGGACAGCAAAGGGCTGTCGTGAGCTCGTTAGCGGTGTTCCCTGTGCCAGGCACTCATCGCCCAAGGCACTGAGTGTCCAGTGCCAAAGGTTGGCATTTGCATCCAGTGCCATCATAATAGAGGCACACGTGTCCACTGACTGTCCAAGAGCCTCCTGGCTTTGCCAGAGGACCTACCTCATAGATATTGGGGTGCCACATTTTGGTTAGGAACCTGAAGGCAGGAGGAGAGTAAGGATAATCGATGGGAAACCGGAGACGAGCCTGAAAGGGAACAATAAGATGTGAACACCAGCTTGTGAGAAGGAAGGGATAAAAACCACAGAGCTTCTGACAGCTTTGGGAGAAAGGAACCTCTGCCAAGCACAGCTAGGCGTCTGCTGGGACAGAGCCTCCGCACCAGCCAGCTCTGTGGGCAGAACACTGGCCTCAGGGACAGGATGGATGCTGGCCCCAGGGGCACCCTCACCACACAGAGTGGGGTGAGCAAAGGGGCTGTGACCAGCAGCAGCTCCTTGCCCCCCATCCTGTCCAGTAGGGCCCATGGGTACTGACCCTGTGCTCTCCAATGCAGAGGAATCAGTGGGAGCTCGCAGTGTTGGCACCCAGCACAAACCCCACAGCAGCACACAGAGCCAGGCAGAGAGTCTGGGTCACTCTCCAGAGCTGCTGTCAGTGACAGACCATGGCTGTGCCACTGCAGAAAAGGCTGTTTACCCTTCACAACTCACAGGAAGGAAGCATCAGGTGTTTGGTGCTCTGATGAACACACCGAATCTAAAAATAGCCTGTCACTTCTGAGAAGAGACACAGTCCAAACTGGCCGCAGCGCACAGCTTGGGGGCTAAAAATAAAATCACATGAAGCTCAGGCTGTAGCCCAGGGCTCCAGCAGGGACACTCTCAGCCACCACCGGTTCCTCCCACAGCCACCAAGCCCCCGGGGCTAAGATTGGGCAAAGAGGGGCTCATCATACATCTCTGAGTGAAGCCTGAGGGGGCACAGGGACCCACAGCAACATCCCACAGTCCTCAGAGCTTCTGCCCCAACCCACCAGCACCAGGAATCCAAGAGGACGGAGGCAGCTTCTCCCTGTGTGGCTGCACAACTTCCCAGTGACTGATTCAGCTTTCAGCTGGGAGCAAACTTCCAGAGCAAGACTCAACACGACAACTCCTTGAATGCTTCTTGTTCTCTCAGTTCATGTACAAGAGAATCTAGACACTGGATCCGTGGCACAGGACAGGGGGTGGAAAGAGGAAAAAGTGCAGTGGGGGACGTGTTGTGTGTGTGGAGTGCAGGGCAGTGACACTCGGCCCCATGCTGGGCTCTGGCCAAACAGCTGAACATCACAGAATAATCCCCTTTGTTGTGTCAGAGGGGATCAGAACAAAACCGGCTGAGGCAAAGCGATGCCAGAGGGGGCTTGGACAGCAACAACCCCACCCTGCTGTGTACAAACAGGTTGGTGTCCCCACAGGCTGGAGAAGACTCAGCCCCTCCGTTCTCCTCTTATGCACAGGCTCACTCTCAGTGCCGAGTTTGGAAGCTCTCGAGCACACAACAGCAGCACAAGTGGCTGAAAGGGTGAGAGTTCAGAGGGTCTCATGCCAAGATGCTATGGGGAAAAAAATAACCCTCCACTTTAGTGGAGAGATGAAATCTGGCTCTGAGGCACCAGCTTTGCCAGCCTGGGAAAACAAACACAGCTAACCCTGGGTGACTCACCCGGTATATCTCCACCCTGACAGCAACAGGATGAAAACACAAGAGCTCAGTGGAGGAGGGAGGATGAGAAAGAGGAAGAAAACAGCTACCCCAGGTTGCACAACACCTGGGAAGAGCAGACACACATCCTGCCGAGGGGGGCTACACAGTCAGGCCTCCAAATACCTTCTTCCATCTCAAACCGCAAACTAAGCCAAGATACTCGCTCCCCAACCCAGCTCCCTGCTCCCACCCTGGGCTGTCTCTGTCGGCACTCGAAGGACCTTTGTCTCTTCCCTCTGCTCTGGTGGCAGTGCCTCGGATCCCCTCCAGGAGAGGGAACATCAGAGACCTGGAACCCGGTGTCCTGCACCCTCAGACCGGGGGGACAGTGGGGTGGTTGAGGCACAGCCCCCAAAGGGGCCGAATGCTTCTCACAACGAAGGGGACCCCCGGTAGTTTGGTAGCAGCCACCTGCGCATCAGCTCCCTGCCAGGAGCACTCTGAAGTCTCAGGGTCTCCCAGGTGTCCAGTGAAAGACCCAGCTCTCCCTGGCCCCCAACACGCCCATAAGCCTCTGTCATGACCCCCACACCCACTCGGGAAACCCTCCTTCATCCATAGCCCCCTCACAGGGTCTCACCCCTTCCCAAAAC